>JBBUKS010167967.1:0-46504 GCA_038050645.1 Hedychium gardnerianum
ACTCTGCAATTGACCTCGTCTGGGTATTGGTGCAGCAGCGCCGCGTTCTCGAATTTGCCCAAGTGGTCTTTTGGGTCCGTAGACCCATTGTATTCCCCGACAGCAGTGAGGTGGAAGTGTTTGGGCAGGGGATCACCCAAAACGCTCTCCGTAAAGGGCAGGCCCTTAGTCCCGCTGACCACATTGGGGGCCGACCCCTTACTTTTGGCGACGTCTGGGGCTTTGGCCCTGGCGATTGAGGATTCGCCCGACTGCTCGAGAGGATGAGGTGCTTCCGCCGCGGGTCGGACAAAGCCCAGTAATGTAACCGCGGGCGTAAACAGTCTTTGCCGAACGCCCGGCGGGATCGCTACTGACAGGGTCGGCATCTCCGACGGTGGTGTCGGTCGCGACACTTGTCCCCAGATCTGCTGTTGCTGCCACATGTTCTACTGCTGTTGCATCCATGCCTCTTGTTTTTGTTGTCACGCAGTCTGCTGTTGTTGCATAGCTTCTTGTACAACGACCACGATGATTTGGGCCAATTCACTCTGAGAATAGGGCAGATTTGACCTTCCGGTGTCATCCATCTTTAGTCTCTGATTCAAGCTTTAGAAGAGTTCCCACAGACGGCGCCAATTTGTTCCTGCGCGGAGACTGGCGAAGGATGAGCCACAGGTGAGCTGGAGAGTTGCTGACTAGATCGTCGTAGGGCGGAGTGATTCGGCCGGTCATCGGGATTCTTGAATCCGATCGGGGTGCGCCCCCGGTCTGCTATCCCAGGTGTCCGATCGGGGATCTGCACAGGACACAGAGAGAGACGGAGGAGCGGAGAGCTCCAGGCGAAGGGCCTGGGGATCCCACTTCGACGCTCAAGTCAGGTCAGATAGCTCGGACGTATAGTAACGGTATGCACAAGAGTTAGTGAGTGTAGAAAAACTCTCTGTTTGTAGCGGCATCAGTTCCTTTATATACTCCTCAGAAGCGCGTACGACCAGCATTTAATGTCGCGTGCTTCGGAGGCATGGGCTAGCATGTTCTGGCCTGAAAGTACCGCCGTTTTCCGAATTCCCGGGGAGTGCCTGAGGTACCGTTGGGGGTGTTCTGGCAGTACGGGCGAGGGGTGCCGTGATCGTACAGGTGAGAGGTTTCATGGTCGTACGGGCGACGCCGTAGTTAACTTTTATAGTTATGTAGGAGACCGGGATCCATGATGAAGCTGCTTTTATACCTGACCAGGGGGGGTTCCAAGAGGTCTCCCGGTCGGCTAGAATAAGATATATACCTGACCGTGTTTTTTGGGGGGTCCGGTCGGTGAGGAGAATGTATACGTCCGACCGGAGGTTATGATGCGCGACCCGACCAGGGTTTCTAATGGGAGACCGGTCGGTGAGGGGTTAGTGTCGATTCGATCGGTGATGCTAACGCTTTTACGTGAGTTGGCCTTGCCTATCCGATCGGGGATTAAGAGGTAGATCCGATCGGTGATGTTAGCGTGTCCACGTGGGCGCTGACCTTGACCTTGACTTCGACCGGACGCCACGTGACACCAATTAATGTTGTTTAAGGGACTCAAGTCTAACCACCCGTATCACCAGTCATTTCTACAAACTATATCAAGCATGTGGCCAAGATGGTGACCGAAGGTATATCTCTTCTGGCTAACAGTAACAGATCATTTGCATAAGCTAAGTGAGCAATTCTGAAATGCTCACACTTTGGATAGAAGTGAAAATCAGACCGCATGGTTTGTTGTTGCAGTAGTCGTGCCATATACTCCATGCAAATGCCAAAAAGATAAGAAGAAAAAGAGTCCCCTTGCTTAAGAGCTCTGGCTCCTCGAAAATACCCATAAATGTCACCATTAATTGCCAAGGAAAAGGATGTAGTAGTGATGTATTCTTTGATTCATGAAATGTATATCTTTGGGAACTGCAAACCAATGAGAACATCCTGAAGGAAATCTCAGTGTATAGAATGAAGCACTTTTTGGAGATTCACCTTCAAAATACATTTTGCGGATAGTCTCTTTCTGTTGTAGTTTCTCAGTAGTTCTTGAGCTAAGTGGATGTTATCCATTATGGTTCTGCCCTTTACAAATGCAACTTGAGCTGGGTGAAGGACGTTGTCTGCTAAATCTGCCAAATGTGCTGCTAGTAGTTTAGAGATCACTTTGTAGTAGACAGTGCAATACGAGATTGGCTTATAATCATTTATTTTTTTGCAAGGGCTGATTTTGACACAAGGGAAATGAGAGTGATTCCATTGTTTGAGCAGCCTCCCACCCGTAAAAAAACTAAGACAGCAGCAATAAACTCAGCCTTGATGGTGCTTCAGGCATGCTTGAAATTTTTTGACCCATATCCATCTAGTCTTGGAGCCTTTTTTAGTTCCTCCTCTGTTGGAATTCTAATAAGGCTGGATTGTTGCTTAGTTGCGAGGAGCCTCCCATACTGCATACAAGACATCTGGATTGGGGTTCTTTTGATTGGCACACCTAGCTGAAACTGGACATGATCTGTGAACTCCTTCACTACTTGAGCAAAAGCAGTGGTTACTTCACTGTTACTTTTCTCCACAGCCACTATTTCCCTCGTCTTATTATTTCTCTTCACCGGGGAGTGGAAAAAGGTAATGTTCCTATCCACCTCTTTCAAATATTTGTGCTTGGCACGCTGCAGGTAGAAGAGATATTCAGCCTCAGCAAACCTGATGGCTAATCTCTGCAATTCTGTGTATTCTCCCTCCATTTGACCTTCTGTTAGCCCAGCCTCCTGCAAGTTCTCCAATTGGCTTGCTCTAGCAGCAGCTTTATCACATTATCACTAATGTGATGGAAATGTTGCTTATTGAGTTGCTTTAGATCTTTCAACAGATTGAGCTTTAGCTTAAGTCTGCACTGTGTTGTGACCCTTTGGTCCAGCTCACTTGCTTGCTCCCAACCTCTATCCACATTGAAGTCTTCATGAGTAATCCACATGTTGTAAAACTTGAAAGGTTTTTTGATGTGGGGGGAGACAATGCAGGTTGTGTGATCAGAAAGGCATCCTGGAGCTTTGAACTCAACCATGCTTAGCTGAAGCAATAAGTTAACCTTCGAAGCGCCAACTATGAAGGGGGCCTTAGTGTTGGAACGGTGGGAAGACTTTCCTTAATAGTTGCGGGATCTAGTTTTGATGTAATCTTGGTTGTTCGCATGAAGGTTCCCCCCCAAGATCCAACTATGATTTAGTCCGGATCATTCACAAGCTATAGACCGAGATTAAATTAGTTGGATCCTTCCAAAGTCAGGGTTCTTCATACGATTTTCGCATGAAAAATCCTTGGCATTTCAAGTTATGAATGTAGGTATAGCGTGCTAAACTAGCCTACATAATTGTGTAACTAAATGTAGATAAAGCCAATCATCGGAGTTCGGGCTCCTCTAATAACAAATGTCTAAGCTAGATTGATCAGTCAATTGTATTGAGATACTCTCCTTAGTCCATCAAACTGTTTCGTGAACCGAAAACTCATTATATCAAAATTGTGCTGAAGTTAACAAAGTAGATGTTTACTAGGGCTTGATTTCGGTGTTTGCCCCTCGTATTGATCATTTCGTCCACAGAGAGCAACTTAACCTTCAGTAAAAGCTATTGAGAAAACACTTGAAGAGTTCCTTTCTCATGCTGCAGCTTTGTCCCCTTCACGCGGTGCGCCTTCCTCGGTCTCCACCGGAGTACCATCATCGTCTCCGACCAATTCGACTGCAGCAGCACTCCCAGCTCCTTCCTTCGAGTTCCTCAGCAGTTTCGCAGTGTCTCTGTGGTTGTACTACCAGTCTCACTGATTTGCATCATGCTCTTCGTGTTGCTTCCGTCCAACTCGAGATACCTGTGGCTTTTGTTCCTATCGCTGATGTGCTGAACTTTTGTGCTTAGTTCGAGTTTAATTCGCTGAATGGATCCTTTCGGTTCTCGTTGGTTGCAGTTGAAATAATTTTTCCACCCATTTACAAGTTATTCACTTTATGATAAATCTTTTATCTTCGCCTTTTCATTTTTGTCAACTTTTGGGTAGGTTGATCAATTCCAATAGATCGCTCGGACCATTCAAGTAAGTCGACACATCATAAACAATGTTGAATCTATATTTTTACTCATATGAACCTCTCGTAATCAATCAAAATTTATCAATTCAAGATTTTTTTTATCGAAAAATTTACTAGTAGGTAATCATTGATCTAAATATATTTTCACAACCATCTCAACCTAATTTGCCTCCCAACATCTTCTTTTGTCTTGACTACCTAACTCACCCAACAATATTACCTTCCTCCAACTGCATAAACCGTAACAGTTACCGTTGTAAGCACTCAACCAATCGCATCCCGCCACGCAGCTTCCTCAACTTAGCCCTAGATCTCATCCTACGGCCTCCAACCGAATAAGAAATCGATAAGCCTCGAATTAACCAAACGACTTCTGCACCAATGGAGATCCACCACGCGTCCCGGACACCGCCACTCGTTAGTACGTGGTGCCCACAGATTCGTCGAAGCGGGAGAACTACGACTTATATAATAGCTATCTGCAACCTTCCATTTCAGTCATAATCTCTGCCGTGATAGGTTTGATCAACTATGAAGTGGCATTTCTCATTTGGAAGGCTGGCGGTCGGTGAAATTTTTTTGTAAGATCGGATCGGTTGCTTCAGATTCGATACTATTTGGTTCATTTTTTTGTTCATTTGGAAGGTTGACAGATTCAACTTCATAACATGTGTCGGAGCTTTCTTCGGTGTAGTCTTCATTTCAGTCGAGATAAGCCTCTTAATCGCCGTAAGAATCTACATATTGATCTCTAATTCAAAGAGGTTTCTTTGTTGCTAGCTAAACCAAATTTGTAACTATGTTTATGTTTGTTGTTAGATCTCAATTTCACTCGCGAAGATCCTTCTGCAAGTGACAAGGTCAAGGACTACTGTGTTAGGAAATATTCCAGGAATGAATATATACCGAAATATCAAACAATATCCTGACGCAACAAGGGTTCTAGGAGCTCTCATTTGAGAGTTGATTCTGTTATTTACTTCACAAGCTCAAATTATGCCAAAGAAATGTACTCATATCAAGCGATTTTCGTGTGAATGACGACTTCGTTTTGCCTCCAATTTTGATGCTCTCTTTGAGTTTTGATGTTGAACTGTAGGATCCTTAGATGGTTGAGAGACGAAGAGGAGCAACTAAAAGAAAACCGTCTACTGAAAATAGATCTATTGATTGTTGACATGTTGCGTAATGAGCCACTCACCTCTCTAAAATTTTCTCCTTTGGTTGGATCTAGTATATTGATAATTCTAGTCCTCACGAGATGAATTGATGGCTAGTACATGAAGCATTACCATTATGAGATCTGAGGGTCAAATCATGGCTAGTAGTCAGGTTTCTGCCCTCCTCCATGCACCGGTCACTGTTTGGGATTGTAAAACTAGCTCCCGTGATTTACCTCCTCCGTGTTGGTCCTGGGACGAGCTGGCGGAAGCGCTGGGGTGAGCGTTTCACCTTTTTGCTACCATAGTATATTGATAATTCTTGGTGATACTTGTTGGATTTAATTATCTCTTAAGGTGAGCTCACATATGATTTAAGACTAGCGATACCGAAACCTATTAAGTGATCTAACTTAAGATTATTGGATATCGAGTTATTGGATGTAGACTTCATATGTATAGAACTCATTATCCGCATCTATTATCATCTATGAGCTGATAATGAATATTCACTATATATAGGATTGGTCCCCAAGGGTTTAGGGAGATCTTGACATAATTTCTTGTTCGCCATCGACAAGAAGTTCTACGACGTCGTCATCCCTTAATTCCCTTGGAAGATCTCTCCTCTTCTTTCTGCTGCATCTTCTTCCATAGGGATCAAGCTGACGACGCTCGGACAAGGACAATGGTTCTTCAATCAGGTTCTTTGTCTTTCAATTTATGTATTTATTTTGTTATATCATGTTTAGTTGATGAAACAAGATTCACGCGCGTATGTTATATTTTCTATTTGAATTCTTATTTGGTTCTTAGAATTCATGCGGCTTAAGTTTTATAGCATACCTATCATTAACAACAGTAATTTTGTAAGCAATCAGGTTTGTTCCACACAGTGAATTACAATATTAATAAGAGTAATAGAGGTAAACTTATTTAATTCATCATAGACTATAATAGTAAACAGATACTAGTAAAATGCTCACCATGCTGCTAAAATAGAAGCCCACAGTGGTGAAGTAGAAGGACAACATCCTATAGAAGTCAAATCTACGACCCAAGCGATAAACATCACGGCTCAATGTTTGTTCCCCATTTCCCTTAGCGACTTTTGCCTCAAAAATGGAAATTTGATTCAGTCCAACATCACGCCCTTTACCTACTTGCATATATTCATGATGTGTAACATTTCCTCCACGTAAAGTTGAGTTAAATCCTGAAAATCATCAAATATCAGAAATACTAAAACACAGATAGTCCAATGTGGCAAGGATAATATTTTTTAAAATTAATTGACCTGTACATTTCAAAATCTCACCTGAAAAAATATCTTCACTCAAGTTTATGATTTTTGAAGCTTTACTTATGCCACCTCTAGTAAGGTGAAAAATTCTATCAAAAATATCTGGATGGCCATAATGGAAACGAACCCTGGCAAGTAATTTAGTTTCGTTAGAGCTTACGAAAACAACTATGCAATATGTACATATTTAAAGAATAAGAATGAGAACCATCTAGTCACTTTCACAAACAGCAAGCAGGGCAAAAATTATTTCTTTTAGTTGGGTTAAGATGACAAAGAACAATTTGTTTCGATCAAAACCAACATTTTGTAACTGAGAGAACCTAATCATTGCAGATACAGATGCACATTTGTTGAAGAAAGAAGTGAACTGTAATTGTATGCCATATACGAACAAGACTAAATACAGCTATCTAATTTTTAGTATTGCACATACCCATATATTTGGACACAGGTGATTTATAAATACAAGCCATATATTTGGACACAGGTAATATTTACACTAGCCATACTTGAGAGGGTTTGCCAGAATCCTTTGGCCGATAGTCACAAAGCTCGTCTCTTGGTTGGACATGAACCAAGCAAGCGAAGAAACACTACAAACGAAGACATTAAGGAGAAAATTAGTAGGTAAAATCCCTGAGAACTTCATATCTTAACAGATTGCAAGTCGAACTGTAGTATTCACAATGAAATGAAATATCAACCAAAGTACAACCTTCCAGTGAAAATATGCTCTCGTAGACCCAGTATTGTGGGTGGATGTTTCTGATACTTAGGTCTTACAAACTCACCCAAAACATTTCTGATTTTGAATGCTTCTTCAAGATAATTATCCTAAAAAAAAAATAGTGAGTTGAATTCTCTGAAACAATGAATGAACAAAAGTGAGCTACCTGATTCATATCAATGGTCTGAAGCGCTTCTCCTCGAGTGAAAATTATTGCATGATTCTGATTCTCTGGTTTCCCTTCACCAATATCTGTTGGTTTACCAGGGAGTTTGATGCGGTAAATTTCCTGAGATGAACAATACATAAAAAATCACAATAACAAAATAGGAGCATAGAACAATCAGATTATGTACTAGTTATCACTACATATACCTTCTCATCAAATATACCAAACTTCTTACGAAGTAAATGCATCTAAAAATAATCAATGATCCTTAGAAAACAAACAATTGTAAAAAATGAAAATGGTATAAAGATAATGAAAATCTAATTGGTTGATGGAATTTCAAATGAACAAACAAATGCATACACTATAAGATTTGCCTTCTTAATGATGACTTTCAGCTTCAAGCGAAGGAAATTGCTTGATTACTGCTAACCATATTGATTGTGAATTTAACCTTCTTCTATCTCTATCACAAAGAAGCACATTGGCCATTGACTCTTTTTTAACAATGCAAACAAATCTGCCTCTAGGTCAATTAGTGCACAATGAAATACGAAAATCAGTATATGCAAGAGGTAATTAGTAGCATCTCTGGATTTTACTAATCCAAATAGCATCTGTGCACACTTCACTTGGTTCAGAACACTAACAAATTATTACAGATATTGATATTCTTTTTCTAGTTCTCCTCTCTTTTATTAATTGAGATCCTTTTTTAATTAAGAAATTGGGATCCCATTATGTCATCCTCAAATCAAATAATCCCAAGGTACAATCAAAGAACTCAATCTGAATTCCTTTTCATACACTATTTTCTGTTTGGTATCAGGGTTCCAGTTCAAGAAATTTCAGAAATATAGAAGAAAGAACCAAGAATTAACAGAAGGTATTTAAAGGCAGGTGACAAGGATTATGCATAAAAATATCACCTGCAATGTTGATATTGTATTATATAATCACTTATGTAAATATTATGGAACAACCATAAAGAAACGTATCTCCATGAAATAAATTTCATGATCTTTAAAATAAAGATTAGACCATGTGTTCTAGCAGTTTGAAGACAAACTACCTCATCAAATTTATCACCGCCTTTAACAAGAACAGAATAATAGCATTTCTGAGTTTTGTTGTCCACAGTTTCTTCAGCTTCGTCTATGTAAGCAATACGTAGCGAATGGTGGCTGCAATATATTTATGGGACTTAAAAAATGACTTTGTTAACGAAATAATAAAACAAACTGTTTACTAAACAGTGATTACTTCAACATGAGGTTGAGTATGTTAGTGTAGCAACTTCTGTCCCTAGCTTCAGTAGATTTTTTCTGTATTCCATAGACCTGGCATGAAACAACATAGGTAAACTTCATATCAGCAATAGCTAGTGCACGTGCACTAATATGGTCCTGATTATTCTCATCTGGTGAGTAAGTCCTGAAGCCACCCAAGATATCTGCAAGTCAAATACCATTATTGAATGAAATGTGCATTTCTAAGGAGTGCTAACATATTTTCAAGAATAATTGTGGCATGACAACATGTAATCAATAACTAACCACGATCCTTCGCAGTATCCAGGAAGCACTGAAGCCTAAGAGCACGTCTGTAGTACATCATTCCTCTCACTAAAACAACAAAGGCTCTCAAATGTTAAAGAAATTAATCTATGGTTGAGCAAGCACAAAATCACATTAGGTTGAGAATAAACCTGTTCTAGCAAGTGTTTGGCCTCTATAAGACACCCAATGACGCACTTCATCCATGTTTTCCCTCGAAGAGTTCTCACCATTGTCATACTTTACTCGCTCAACGAAGTTCTTCCACTCATCTTCAGAGCAATGTTAAAAGAAATAGTTATAATGACCTACATCAGTAATAGAAAATTACATAGAACAGATAACAAGCTCTATGTTGAGATTGTTTGAGGTCGGCTATTATCTCACCATAAAGCTATACATAAGACCATACATGACTTAAACTAAATAGATAAGACAATATCTACCTGGATATATCTTCTGTAAGTAAAACAGTGTAGATATTCCATCCTCATTTTCCTTTTTAAGTTCCTCCTCAGAGTAAAGTACATCTTCTTTATAATAAGGTGTCAAGACACTGGATCAGGAAAGCACTATAAATAAGAACTATATTCAAAATAGTAAAATAAGAAGAAAAAAAATGAAGAGGAACCAAGTCAATCTGACTTATGCCCGGTGTAGCAAAAACCTTGTGACAATCTAGAAACCAAATTTGTGTTCTGTTTTATTCAGCAGACAAGGCTTGTTAGAAATAATTGCATCAAGCCTATCACAGTGAAAAGTGCCAATGTCTTCTAAAGGGGAGTCCTAGTCGAAGATGAAGAGACAAGTTTACAAGAAACATAACAACGTAGGTGTTCAGACAAGGCAAGACAAAGCCGAAGTGTTATATAGATAGTAGTAATTTGGGTTAATTGAACTCTACGACTGAATTGAGATATTTAATAACTGATTTATGGTTTTTGGATAAGATTTGGGATTAATTAGGATTACTTACCAATTTCTGGTTGGTTTAGGTGGAGAACATTTTGGGATTTCATTAGATGCAACCTGGCCTCAAACTAGTGTCAGCTAAGTTAGAACTGAACGAAGTTGAATGGGTCTAAACCAGCCTGTTTCAGACTGAGGCAAATTAAGTTAGGTTTTGGTTGGGTAGTAAAAAAACCCTTTCCTCTCCTCCCTATCGCATGAACCCTTACCTTTCCTGTCTGATTTGGTAAACATTCTACTAGTAAACTGTATCGACTGAAATTAGTAAGTGCAAACCAGAACGACACAACAAAAGGAAAATTATTATATGCTAGTAACATAAAATCTCTAGGTAGAAATTTACCTGAAAGAGAGCATGTTACGAACTTTTGGAGTTGGTGGCAAATCCATAAACAAGGAGTTAGCAAAAAAAGTGATGCGGCGTCGAGCATCCAAATTTATAGGCACGTCTATTGCAGATTCCTTGATTGTTAGTAGCAAATGGAGTCTATCCACCTATTAAATGATCCAAAGGAGGTAATTTATGAAAGCAATGCATGATCCTTTAGAAAAGCAAGCTGAAGATACAATCACCTTTTCCTTCCATGATGCTTCTTCCATTAGATTTAGCTTTAAGTTTGAGAATTTGGGTCTCTCTTTACGTTCATCCTGTTCCACGGATGAAGTCCTGCCAAGCATAATTCATATGAAAGAGAAGCGATTAGAACTAAAATCTGCATTGATGATAAACTGTCAGCTATGTATTACCCATGTCCATTAGTCATCACATCTTGTGTAATAATCTCCATAATATCTTGCAATACAGTGACAATCCGTGATTCATATGATTCAGCATCTTCATTATCACCTTTCTGAAGAAAAACAGAAAATTGTTACGAGATATCCATCGTGATTCATATCAATTGTCTTCTGAGAAATATTAGGAAAAAAATAGAAGATAGAGGGCTACACATGTACCAAAAGATTTAGCAGCTTTGCCAATTTGGCGCTTAGCAAGGGGAGTTCACTCGTACGGAACTTAGCTAGAAAATTATGCTGAGCAATTGACAACTCAACGGCTTCACAGATATTCGCTATAGATCTGAAGACATAATATTATATGGGAAAAGAGTATATAACAACAGAAAAATATTAACAAGAGTGCATTTCTAGCTAACTGAAAATTCCTACAAATTGATAGTAAACTTCCATAATGCAAATAAAAATAAACTAAAATGACAGAAAAGTTTGCATACCGCTTTTCGTCTTCATCAATCAACAGTTCCTTAAGAATATCTCTCAATGATTCATAGCATTCTATCACAGCCGAAATCATGTGTTTATCATGTTTTATCTTGCTTATTAATTCTTTGTCACCCTTTTTCTTGAAATCTTTCGCCATATCAAGTGCAATAGGAATCTGCTAATCTTGACATGTTAAGATTAGTGGTCCACCAGAACAATCAAGTAAAATTCAAGGAGACAAAGAGCTACAAAAGATGAATTTCTACCTTACTTGCAAGAAGAAATGGAGGCCACTGTACAACAGATACATCTCCTAAAGAATAAGGCACAAGCAAAAGATCCCTCTCTCTAAATAATGTCAAGAAACCAAATAAATATGTTGTTTACAACAATAGTCAGTTTAAGCTAAGTACAGTCTCATGAAATCACAACCTATTACTGATCAAATCTTCCTCCCTTAAAGAGCTGATGAATTCGTTCCATATGTGAGAAAACTTGGCTATGTTCATCCTCTCCATCTCTTCCTGCAAATTCGAAGCTTGGATGGTAAGTAAAAGAAAATTGAAATTCCTTCTTGATTCAGAGGGTCAATTGAAGATAAAACAATGTATACTTCAAATTTCAAATCAAATTTAGTAATTTGTTCATCGGCCATATAACAGATCCCATAGTTGAAATGATGATTAGCATAATACCTTTCTATTCTTTTCATTTGGTGTTGGCATCAGGTTTTCAGTGAAAACTGATGGTACTGTCTCAAATCTAGATCTTAGCATCCCCAGTGTTCGGATCTATGGAAGGCCAACATGATGTAAGAATCCAAGCTCAAAGAGGATACCTACTCTCGCTAGTAGTCTTATCAAAATATAGTATCAATACATGAAAGAAATAGAGATTCAAGAGATATAGTATGGATAATGACATTTTTTATTTGAAGAGAACAAAGAAAAATCCTTACTTCACCTAGGTGGCTGAATGCCCCATGAATGCCTCCAAAAATAGTCGAGAAAATAGCATACCATATTTGGGTGTCCATGAAATAAACCTAGCAACTTGTAATGGTTATTGTAAGCAATGAAATGAACACAAAAATAGAGGTAGCAGAAATACATACCAAAACAATTGGTACCCAGATAGTTATTACAACGCCAATGTTATGTTGCACTGCATCATGATAGTACAGATTCATGATAAGTTAATCAAACATCACAAAGATAAACTAATTAATTTAGTGGCATTCTTACAGTAAGGGAAGAATTCATGCCATGCATAGTTTGGAGCTCCTATATCCATTATCATTTTTGTTGGTTCAACCAAAGGGTATATCTGTAAAACACATGATTAGAAGGAAAAGATGTGACAATATAAAGCAAATCGGATAATAACATGGTTTAAAATCTCGACTTGTGCCAAGGATTCAGTCCCGAACCCAAACAATACAATTTCGGTACCGTATCGTGTCAAGCCGACATAGTTTTGTTATTTTTTAAATATAAAATATATTAACTAAAAATATAAATTTAATCTAAATATTTAAATTTAATTTTTTAAATATATATATATATAATTAATGGGATAATTTTACTAGACTTTAATTAAGCATATCTAAATTATCTCAATCATAGCTAGGAGTTGATTAAAATTATTAACATAAGTTGTTTAATTAAACCTAAGTTAAAACCTTCGGCTCCCACCTCTTTCGCGCCGCTAGGGACCACGAGCCCGTGCAACACTGTTGGCCTGTGCAAGGCGTCCGCGGTGGCCTCTAGGCCAGCGTGACGCTTCCGGATGCGTTGTCGTTGGCCTCCGGGCTAGCCCGACGCATCCAATGCGTCATCGGCGACCTCCGAGCCAGCGCCCGACGATCTCCAGGCCGACGCCCGATGGCCTCCGGGCCAGAGCGATGCGTTCAGACGCATCTCTGACGACCTCTAGGCCAACGCGACGCATCCGTGGGGCCGTGGAGCGCGCCGACACCGAAGGCGTGCCTGTGCCGGTCCACGGGTGGAACGAAATATTTCGGGTGAAACGGCATGAGATTTTAAACTATGGATAATAATATTAAATTGTTTAGTAATAAGTTGGTGTTTGGAAATGGATCAATTGTATACTTTTGGTGCTTTCCCTTCATGGTATATAATTCAGTTGATTGGCTAAATCCAAATACATAAATTAATAAGATAATATTTTTTTGACATAGACAAATTTTGACCCCTAAATCTCTTGTTCTAATGTCACATTAAAGTTAATTGACTATTTATTTATTTGAAAAGCTTCAGCTTTTAAGAAAAAAAAACAATTAATATATTTACATTGCTAATAGAAACATGAAATTGTTTAGCTCTAAAGCATTATGGCTTCCTTCCACACAATGTGTTTCAAGAAAAAAAAATACATTTGAAGAATAGAACCCAAAAATGAAGATAATTGTCTAATCTCTCCAAATTCTTCCTGATTATTACATCAAATTGTTGCATAAAGTACAAGTTGTTTTTGAATCAACAAAATATAAGATATTGTTGATTTGAATCAAAGAAGTAAAAGAAATTGTTGAAGTATACAACAGTGATTGAAATTTTGAGTCATTTTGCCTGATATGGACGAAACATCTCGTTCCACCCACAGACCGACATCGCACGCCTCGACGCGTCGCTCGGGCCCGGCGAAGTGTCTGGACGCGTCGGTCGGGCCCGGCAAAGCATCCTGACGCATCAGTCGGGCCCGACGAAGCGTCCGGACGCGTCCCTTGGGCCCGGCGAAGCATCCGGACTAGTCGCACGAGCCCGACGAAGCGTCCGTCGTCTGGGCCCGACGAAGCATCCGGACGCGTCACCCAGGCCTGACGAAGCGTTCGGACGCATCCCGCAAGCCCGACGACGCTTCTAGAGGCGTTCACGTGGGTTGGCGTGCTCGTATTCGTCGCAGAACAAGGAGTTCGGGGTCGTCGCAGTCGCGGAACAAGAGCAGAGTTAGGTTTTAACTTAGAATTTTAATAATAAACGTTAGGTTAATAATTTTAATCAACTCCTATCTATGATTGAGATAATTTAAATAGACTTTTATTAAAGTCTAATAAAATTATCCCATTAATTTAATATATATATATATAAATATTTTATTTTATATTTTTATATATATTTTATTTTTCAATATTTAGATTAAAAAAAATTTTGTTAGTTAATATATTTTATATTTAAAAAATATCAAAACTATGTCGGCACGATACGACACGATATCGAAATCGTATCATTTCGGTCCAGGACCGAAACCTGAGCACGGCTCGAGATTTTAAACCATGGTATACAGTAATAGTTTTAGCAGACCCCACCTAGTAGGATAAGACTTAGTTATTGTCAGGGATGGATCCAGAAATTAGAAGTGGATTGGGCTGATCTCAAGTTGGCCGAGGACGTTGTAGAAGAGGTCCGAGTTCACTTAGCATGAGTGCGTTACCATCTTGTCTTTTTCTATATTTCACCAAATTTTAAATTTTTATTGAATATATATATTTCATTATTTATGAAATTGTAAAATTAATTTATCAATAATTATATTTAATTTGTTAACGTTGGAAATTTAGGGATCATGACAGAAGGCCTAATCGTTGATGCCAACATTATAAAGCGTGTTGTCGACGGTGAGATAGAGATAGTTAGTCCACGAGCGCGATGCAAGGCCATGCTCGAGCGGGTATATATATTTATTTTATTAAGACAATAATTGTTGGCTCTGCATCGTATTTAAGCGGATAGGAAGTTGCCTGCACCAAATCGAAACTTACTTTAGAAATTTTTTGTCCTAAACGATCGATTGGATAACAAATCTCCTCGATTCCTCTCATGCACATCCCAATTCCCTTCCTTTTCCATCAGATTGAATCGACCACTTATCAATTCTTCGATTCATTATCAGGACGGATCCGAAAATTAAAATTAAAGGAGACTTGAATTTAATATAATAAATTATATATTTTTATCAAAATATATATATTTAACAAAAAAAGTCATTCAATAAATTTTTTTGGGGAAAAAAACTTCTCTCATCTAATACACCCATGCATTCCAAATATGAAATGGCGTACTCCACAACACAGGCTTATTGGCATTAATAGTCACACTCACATTTATTTGTTTTGAATACATTCAACAGTAAAACTACATTTGGTCATAATTAAAAATTAGATTAAAGCAGCACCCGACACCATTGCTCTTCCTTCGCATCCCTCCGCTTTATCACGAACAGTGCTTGACGCCCAAGGAAAAGCAGCGGAATCGACAGGTAAAGCTAGGGTTGGGTGATTCTTCCTCATTTTATAGAGTTCGGGAGGAAGGACATCGGATTTGTCTGTCGGTGGCCACCCAAAGCCTCTTGGTCGAGTTGGTTTGTTCGGATTTTGTTTCTTCCCTTCGATGAACCATGGCCGGGCACGAGGATGCTGCTAAGGTTTAGACAGGATCAACTGGTGGAACTGGAAAGTAAAAAATAGGTTTTTTTATTTGGTTGATGTTCGGAAATTTGATTTTTTTTTCCCTCGCTTTGGCTAATTCCTGGATGACAGCAGATGTTGAGCAGATATGGAGTAGATATTGCGGCAACCTCTTGTTCTCCCACTCCAATTCCATAAGTTTTCAACCATAAGGGCTGGGCTATAGCCCAGGACAGCCCCTCTTTGGATCCGTCTCTGGTTGTTGTTGTATATAGTAATAGTTCTACGTGGGATCGGTTATATGGATCCTTTTACGTCATTGGACTATGTCCCCTACTATCTTGACTAACTAATGAGATAATAATTTAAGGCCAAATTTGAGAAAACTCATATTTACTAGCATTCAACACTCTAACAGAAAGTGTAAAACAATCAAAAGATAGACTCAAGATCAAGAACTCAGGTGTAAGTCATAAAAAATCAAAGGAAAAGGCTGGCCAACCTTAACATTTCAACAAAGCACCCCTCATTAATATTGAGACAACACCTTTCTCAAATGCATTCGGAATTCCCTAGTTGGGGACATAGAGAAAAAAAAAACAAGTCTTTTAATTTCTATCACACATCATATGACTTCAAGGTGGGATAGCCTCTATGAATCTTGAAAGTGAAGGCCATCCAATGGTTCGAATGGTTAGGGTGATGTCATAGCCTCCATTATGAGAGAAGTTTGTACATAGTCTATCCCAAGGTATCAAATACCCATCCTTGTTGCCTAGCACAACCAAAAACTTCCATTCTAATATTTACACTTGCACAAAAGACTGATCGGCACAAGGTAAATTACCTTGTGTCACCCATACCCTGTGTGGTACAAGTTATTCTCTCAGTCAGTTATGCGTGCTCTCAGACGACATGCGATGCAACAGGAGCAATAGATGTACCTTTATGGGTCAAAGAAGTAACTAAGATAAGACACTCACTACAACTTGGAACAAGAGGAAGCGTGTGCAAACTCTTGGGAAGCACATTTGGTTGGTCCTTATTAGTTGTATGGAAGGTTGGCAAGATGAGTAGGCTATCAACAGTGTAGGATACAACCCTAACATACAAACTTTCTCACAATAGAAACTCAAAATCCTACAGCATGACCTTCACAACCTCAAAGATGGTATTGATCGCCACGTGGTTCAGCAGATTGCGAATGAACTGCTAGAATGGATCAAACCATGTGGGATCAGAAGATGGAAGAAGCATGGTAAAAGTTCATAGTATCCGCATGTGCATGTCTGATATAAGTGAAATGGAAGAGCACCTAAAATTTAAGTTTTTATCTATTATAAGGGTAGATAGTGTGAAAGGACATGATGGGGAGAAGCTTATCCAACCGCATAACTATAACATTTAAAGTAATTTGGAAGATGTCTCTGACATCATCAACAAAAGTTTAGACAACAAGCTGAGATACCATTTGGTATCTAAGGTGTCAAATATAGCAATGACAAAGTTCATTGTCCTTATGAAGATTATGGTGTCAAATAAATTAGGAATCATGGTAAAATAAACTAGAAGTACTAATATATAACTGAAACTAGTGCACCTAATTTCCTCCTAACCAAAAACTGCGCCTGTGTTTATCGAACGAGCTACAATAATCAAATCTAGGAAATATTTCCAAAAACAAAAGTACATATCTTGCATTGCATTAAATTAACTCTAATACCTTTGACAATTTTATATAAATTAAAAACAATCTATCCTTTCTTCATCAAAAAACTTAAAGTTACTACACATGAGGTATGGACAGATTTTTTACCTCAACGTAGTAACTAAATGCAAGTTTGCTGATCAACAATAGAATCCAGAAAAGAGTATATCTGTCAAATTGACACAGCAGCCACAATATGTCAAGAAAAAAATCATTTCTGAACAAACTAGATACAAATAGCTTACTTGAGAAGTGAAAGCATGTCCTCGTGCATGCCTCTTCCTACATATAACTTGGGCTGAGAAAAATAGTATACTATAAGAACTTATCCAACATTGGCAACAAAATGCTTCTGAGCAATAGGAAACACTTGCCTGTGCCCACCACATGAGCAAAATAAAA
Organism: Hedychium gardnerianum; assembly: GCA_038050645.1. Classification (NCBI taxonomy): domain Eukaryota; kingdom Viridiplantae; phylum Streptophyta; class Magnoliopsida; order Zingiberales; family Zingiberaceae; genus Hedychium; species Hedychium gardnerianum. The sequence continues at coordinate 17,717 of JBBUKS010167967.1, forward strand.
ACACGTGAATTAGAGCGTTCAACACTTCTCCGCAATGGTGGAAGCAAGAACAACAAAGCAGAAAAAATATTTGGTAACATGTATATGATAATGGCATAAGTATAAAGTGACTGATTTCTCCAATTCCCAGCCCAATTGCTGAAGAGTTTGATAAGACCTGTAGGATTTTCAACTGAGCCAGAGTAGCTTGCTGAGAGAATTATTATCCATGCAGTTGCTACTGCAAATTTCAATAGATATCTAAGTATTTGCGTGTATTGCATGCTTCCCCATGCCTTCCAGCTAAGAATGATATCCAGAGCAGCTGGAAGGTTCAAAAAACATAACCAAGGAAAGATATTTCAATGAAGTACCATGACTGCAGGTTCAACAAAATTTTATAAGTTCAGAAGACAAAATATCATCGCATAAGACTACTAGTACCTTGGAAAAAATTTAGGAATGCTGCAGTTATGAAAATACTCAATACCCTTCTAAAGACATCAGGGTCGAAGAATGCAGTAAGTGATCCTGAGGGACTCCATGCAATGATGAGCATGGCCTGAGGGAATGAAACAGCATTACAGCAATCCATTAACCATGTAAGTGCCTTTCCAACCACGATAATTCCACTAATAAAACAAAAATTACCTGGAAAGCCAGTATGAAGAATGTCCACATACGTTCAAAACTTCTGAATAAATGCCAAAATGTACGAACTTCAACAAAATTTGTTTTGAGCCTTCTTCTTCCAGTAATATTTTGGTCATGCTGCTGGCAGAACATTCACAGTACAAAATGAATAGATAAACAACTTAATTTCATTAATCATGGTAGAAACAATCGCTTGGATCTGTTTATTAAAAAGACAATCACCAAAACAGTAAGACAGTTGATGATAATTACTGCAATTCAAATTTCAAAGTCATTTGACACCTCCGAGTAAAATTAAGAGTGCAAGTCATTTGATTCTCTAAAATGTAGCTCGTTTCATTCAAATTTAATTAAAATTTAGCAATATATATTTTAGTTTCTACAAGTGAATCAAGTCTTGTTGTTTGAGGGGTGAAAAAGGGCCGTTCAACATGTGCTGCTCAGCTCCAAGCCTTATTTTGTCTCAACAAATCACATGAGACTAACCAGTCTAGTAAATCATAAAGAATTTGAAAAACTAAAGCGTAATAGTTTACCACATATCTTATGTTAACATGTACTTCAAATTTTTTGAAACTTTAAGGTGTCAAACAAGCATTTTGACCCAAATTTTGAAATTGCATAATGATCTATACCTTGTGCTGGTTATGGCATGGATTATTATCATATTACTATTTACTAATCAAACCAAAAGACCTGTGATACTGGTATCAGTCAGATTCTTTTGGTCACCACGAGGTGTCACCACAACACATTGGATGTGAGACTATTTCCTCATTTGGAATCAGAGACAAGGTTAATCCCCTCCTAACTATCATAACTATTGTTGTACAGATTTGAACCTCACACATTGGTCAAAAGCACTCTGGATCTAATTCAGACTAATTAACTATTGATCTCATAGTAGCCTTTTATGACATCAAGATTTGAATACATTTCTAAAGATGTCTAACATTGTAATGTTACTAGCACTTTAAGAATAATTAGGGGTTTGCCTTCCGGATTAAAATACTGTTTAGACTTTAGACTCTACAAATTTTAGATTATGTTACAAAATTATAGCGTTAGATTCAAACAAGAGTGTTTAGACTCTACAAATTAATATAGTCATCAAAGAATTAATATAATCTTCTTCATTTAACTCTCAATCAAAGTATGGATACCGCAAAAACTAAAAAAAAAAAAAAAGATAAGTTTAGCGAAGACAAAATGACAAATTATTAAGGGTTGTAAAGGAAGAGAGAAATTAAGATTCCAGTAACTATTCTGGTGATAAGCAGTTAATATGTGAAAATGTTAGAGAGGAGATTAAGTTGTTGTAAAAAAATATTTGATAGAAGAAAAGGAGGGTATAAAAATAGAGACAATGACAAACCAATTTTTAATATTGTAATCAAAGAAGAGAAAAGTGTTGTCAAGAAAAGTAAGATTAGACATTCAATGTCCCCTCTTGTTAAGTACTGATTTTTATAAAAAAGATAGTCCGATGCAGAAAGCTCGTGTCAATTCGGAGTCCTAGAGAAGAGTCAAGTACTGATTTTTATAAAGATTTTTTTTTTAAATTTTGTTAAAATATTAGATTGATATAAATAATCAAGTCGAAACGTTGAACACAAAATGAGAGTATTGAGTTAAAATCGAATTGGATTCGAATTAAATTCATCGGATAGGTACGAAGATAAAGATCATGCGAGTTCAAATCGGGATGAATTTGAATTTGATTTAATTAAGTTACGATGGAATTAAATTTTAAAAGAATTAAATTGATTTGATCAATTTAAAAAAAATAGACAAATTTTGAGGAAACTTTTATTTCCGTTTTTTTTCTCTCCCATGCGTGGGAACCCGCTGCTCGCCACCTATTCTCCTCTCTTTCTTTTTTTTTCTTATGTGCTTCTCTCCCACCACCTCACGTGTCGCCCTCTTCCACAGCCAACTCTCCTCTCTATTTCTCCATTTCTTCTCTTCATAACAGCAGCAACCCTTTCCCCTCTCCTTTTTCCTCTCCAACAGCAGTCTGTCCTCCATCAAATGTTGTCTCTTTTCAGTCATCTTCTGGCCAGCCAACAGCAAACTTCTTCCAAGTTTTTTTCCAATCCATAGCAGAAGGTTTTACTTGTTTTTTTTAGCAAGAACAGTTATTTTCTTCTCTTCTTTCAGGGGAAGCGCTAATGGAGGACCATCCAGATTGGTTCTGTTCCAACTACAGCAAGTATTATTGCTGCTGTTCATTACAGCAAGTACTCAATTGGTTCGAAAGCTTAATATCAACGAAATGCCTCCGTGGTTTCATCAATCAAAGGAAAATTTCAAGGTATATTTTATTTTAATCGATTTCTATTTAGGTTGGTTAAAACAAGTTGTGATTAGATAGTAGTGGAGGTCTCATTTAGGAATGAGGAATATTACGAGATAGCGAGATAATAGAAAAATGATCCATCGACTTTGAATCTTAGATAATGTTCAATTTTATATTATTATTCTTAATGGGTATCATTTTGAGTATTTGAGTTATTTTCATATTGTACTTATAGATACGAGTTCGAGTGGAGCACGGTGAGCTATCGACATTTGAAACTTTTACGGTATATAGAAGTGGGTATATATATCCTTAGACTTCCAAATATTTATTCTTGGGCATAAATAAATAGATAAAATGGATTATAATGCTTGTACAACTGTTTTCGAAAATGAGATTAAAAGAATATCTAAAAATAGTGAAATGGATTATAAATAATTAAATAAGGATAAATAATTGATATTATTTCATGTTCACATGTGAGTTTCATAGGAGAATTAAGATGGAAAGAGTTATTTTAAAAACTTAAAATGGATTTTCTTCGGTTGATACATGTCTATAGATTTGCTTGATCTTTCATACTATTGATACTTCTTATTGCGATACTTGTAGCTTCATATTTTATAACTTTTACCTATGGATCCTATGATGATATTGAAATGAATTAACATGCTTCGTATTAAAAGATTAACTTGGTTTGGTTGTTCAGACTTACCAATAAGATGTGAATTTAAAATTGAATAATTGTGATAAAAAAATAAGTATATTAAATGGATAAAATGGAATATTAAAAAATAAAAATTCTAAGCCTAGCCTTATACTAGAGTACTTGATCGCCCACATGAGTTGTGGTAGCGTGAGTTGCTTACAGTCAATATTTATTATGTATTGAGGGGATTGTTAGCCCATACGTCAGATGATTTTATTAGGACACTAGCTCCAGTGATTCACTTCTTAGTTGATTTATCAAATTCAGACCATTGATAACACTCATATATGCTAATACGCATATGAATTGTGACATTTATCCATATTGATATTTAACGACCGTTATAAATGTTGATCAAATAGTAAGAAATGAAAATTCATCTTAATTGATGGTAATATATGATAATAATTTGTAACATTAAATTTCAACATAAATATTAGATGATTATAGATATATATTCATATATAAATTGAGAACTTAAAGTAATAAGTGATTGCGACCTACTCTATTATCTGGAACTCTTAAACAAGATTACATTCATGTACATCTTTTCTAATTACCCACTTAATAATTTGTGTTTATTGTCTACTTCCCTTGACCTTCATTGTAGTCATTTGTACTTTTTTGATATTATAGTCATGGATTAAAATATTACATCAAGCCAGTTGAAACGGGCGAAATATTTTGTTTCGTCCACCGACCAGCGTCGACACGACCAATCCGCGATAGTTGCGGAGGCGTCGTGCGACCCTCGCGGCCGCACCGAAGGGGTCGCGCAACCCCAGCAACCATGTCAGAGGGGTTGCGAGACCTCGTGGCCGTGCTGGAGGGATCACGCTACGCCGCGCGAGGAGAGGGGTAAGTTTTTTTTTAAATTAAAATTGAGAACTTATGTTGATTATCTCAATTAACTCCTAGATATGATAGGGTAATCTAAAGAGGCTTAATTAAATCCTAATAAAATTATCTAATTAATTGTATATTTTAATTCTAAAAATATATAATAAATTTTTTATGTATTTATTTATTTATCTCCATATTTTTATATTTTTTTAAAAAAAAAATATTTTTTAAAAAAGATTTTATTTTTAATTATTATATTTTATATTTAAAAAATACTGCAGAGGAGTCGCGCGACTCGACTCCATCGGAGGGGTTGCGTGAGCAGGTTAAGGGGTTTTAATTAAAATTTAAATTGATTATCTTAATCAAATAAATATAATCTAAAAAGGCTTAATTAAACTCTAATAAAATTATCTAATTATCTAAATATTTTATTTATTTTAATTCTAAACATATATAATAATTTTTTAATTTATTTCTCTATATTTTTCCTTTTTTTAAAATTTATTTTTATATATTTTTATTTTTTTAAATATTTATGTTAAATATTTTATTTTTAATTAATATATTTTATATTTAAAAAATATCGGAACTATATCGGCACGGTACGATACGGTAGTGAAATCATATCGTTCTAATCATAGATCGAAACTCCAATATAGCTCAAGATTTTAAACCATATGGTTGGTTTCAGTTTGTACATAAAGTTGGTAAGAGATCTCAACATGTTAATTCCTAATTTGGCTTGAATTTGATTTTGTTGGGTATCGTTTTTATTTCGTCCATTATTTTATCTATACAATTTTTGATATATACAAAGAAAATGATATAAAAAAATAAATTTAATGAATTTCTTGATTATCTTGTTTATATATAGTTCCTAAATTTCTATTATTATACTGTCACCGAATAGGATACATCTTATAAAGCGTGAATTACACCTCCAGGGCGTAACATCTCTAAGAGAGAAAAATGTTGAAAGGAGATTTACCTACCAAGGGTTTGCTTTGACAAAGTAAATGTTAGAAAAAAAAGAGTAAAGTCTAGCTTGATTCCAAGATAAAGAGATGTTAGAAAATCACAAATCTAAATTATGTTAGCTGAGCATCATGTGGCGGTACATGCTGGTGGCCAAAGGAGAGAATGATTATGAAGAACAAGAAGCTAACGAGGAGAAGGAAAAAATGAGAATCAATAAAATAGGATGAAGAATGGATAATACACAGTTGACACATTTGAGAAGTGGGGGAGGAAGAAGAAGAGATTGTGAAGAAGAAAAAAATATATTAGATGAAGAAGAGGAGGATTCACCTGATCATGGTTGAACCATATAAGAATCAAGAAGACTTCCACAGTCCATCTGGAGCAGGGGAGAAAACTTCGGGTGCGACGTTCAAAAAGAGATTGCAGAGAAAACTTAGGAAGAAGGGGATTCGCTAACGAAGAGGAGTCGCCTCTAGGTTTAAACGAAAAATAATTTTTATTCAAATCAAAATCAAACTCAACATGTTTTTACAAGAGACTAACCCTTGTTTAAATAGCATAAGAAATAAGAAAAAGTCGTAACAGAAAAAGAAAAAGTAAAAAAAAAACTAATCCTAAAAAAAGAAGCTAAAATATAAACTAAGTTTTAGAAAAGAAAACTAATTCTTAAAAAAAAAAGATAGATGTAGGGAAGAATGTATTTGATGCCCATTAACGAAGTTGCAAGTTAGTCAATGAAGGTCTCTGCAATTAGAGATGGCACAAGGAGTAAGCACAGATGAATCAGTATTCTTTTATGAACTAGTATTGTGGGAGCAGCATGAATATAACTTGATGAGGTCTTGTTGCGAGTAGAATCACACTTGTTGGAAGGGTTATTGTCTCCATGTATTAAAAGATGTTGAAAGAAGGAAGTCATCCCCTACGAGTGGGTCATGGAGACAAGCAAAGTTTTTGTTAAGGTGGCCATTGAGGAAGTTGAAAGAAAGGAATAAGTGTTATAGGAGTCAACTGGATCTTTAGTGGATGCAATTGGATTAGTAATAACGGTATGTTGTTGGATGAAAGGATTCATTTGATTCGCAATACAGTTGATCGACAAGAGGTAAAGGAGGATGTTTTGCACAGTGGAGAATTGCAGTGGTGCTGACAAGGTGAAATAGAGGAAAGAGGAGAGGGTAAATAGTGATTATTAGAATAGAGAAGGGAAGATAGAAACTTATTGTGAAGAAGAAAAGGAGTTGTTGTCATCATGTGAAATACACAGCCTCACTATTATAGGAAAAGAGAAACTCTAACCTTAAGAGAGAAATCACTTTGACACCAAGTTGAGAGGGACAGGATTATATTTATCAAAAGAGAACTAATACATGTGTACAGAACTCATAATACCACCGTGACTAAATATTTCATGTAGGACTTGTGTTGTATGCACTTGAGAGGAAGGGAGGCCAAACAAAAGAGAGGAGGAAAATAGTCCTTTGTCTAAGTTGTTGGTGGAACAAAAAATAAGGTAAATAACAAAATAACTTGAATCTCTTTTTAATTCTTTCCAAAAGTGGGTGGAAGAGAGGAGAAAGAGAGAAATGTTGAAAAGAGTAAATTAACCCTGCACGTCTTAGAGATGACAAGATCAAAGGTTTAAAGTTATTATTTCTCTTATGTCCTCTTCTTTCATTTCTTTTCAACTAGACAAACAAAGAAAATCCCTTCCTTTCTTCCTTACTCTCTTCCCTCAAATAGTCTTCATTTCTTTCTCCTCTTCCTACCTCAAGTAGACAGTCTTAACTTGTACCCATGTAGCTATTAACCTACCATCTCAATGACCATTAGTAGTGTCAAGGATACTTGTCTCCTTCCCAGTATAAGGTCTGTAACCCAGAAAAGTCCAATGGTGCCTGATATACATATCAGCTAGTGCCCACATTTACCAAGCAAATCGGCCCAAGTATTGGAGCGGCATAATACAACAAAGTAGCACTTACATGCATTGGAATGTCATATTGGTGATTATATTTGATACTTGTTTCAAATCTAGAAAGAATTATGCTACTGTATTGTCGGCATCAAAATTGTGGAGAAAGTCAATCTGTAAAAATTTATTTCATAACCATATTCTCTCTACTCAAGATATTTTAAGAATGACAACTGGCAAACTGAACTATGCAACTTGCTTAAAGAGCTTAAGCAAAAAATTAAATATTTCACTAACAAAAAACCATCATTATACTTGGGTATGAAGATAACCTCAGATTTTGTGGCTATGGCCCTTGGATGCATAAAAAAATGTGCTTTGAGATTAATTGGCCAACGTAAATCATGAAAACACTCTTTAGACCTGCAATAGAGGAATTACTTTGTAAAACACTTGGGTAATAGAATTTGAACTAAAAAGTTACTAACCAAAAATATTCATTCAGATCATCATAGTTTCTCCATCTTGAATGGCTGACACTACCATGTTTGCTCCTTTGGACTTCCTGCCACATTTGAGCATAACAGACATTTCATTATTGTATAGGTAGTTACAAAGCAGAGACAATCGGGAAGATTCAGGTGAATAATAACATAATAAACATACAACTTATGTGAGGCAAATACAAATACCTTTACCAGAACCTTATAGATTGGAGTCACAATATTCTGCAGAAATGATTCTTCACCTTGATATATAGGTTCAAAGTAAGCACCAGTGACTGGATGAACATTACTGTTTAAGATTCCATCAAGCTCGTTCGCCATCTTATTTGATTTATCAATAACAAATTGTAATTAAATTACGATTTAACATACATGAAAAAATATAACAAGAATTTTAAGGTTGGAATTTGATGGCAAGAATAAAAAAATATAACTGATGAAAATAACCAAGTGTTACTATCAAAAGAATATAAATACCATGTTGGAAAGAATAAAATAGTAAGTTCTATAAAGCAGTGTACTATTATACTCTTTATTTTATTTGTTTGTATAGCATTTTATTGATGTAACATGGAAATTGTATTCAAGCACAAAAGAAATAAATACATGTTATTTAGATAGATAATTTCAATTCTCAAAGGCATTTAGGGTTTTTATGTACAGTTCATGGACCCAAACCACATTGAGCCCACATTGGTTGGACTTAGATGAAGGCCTTTTAGATGAGTTTCTTTGTTACTTCTAGCAAGTCTTTCATTTTTAGTTATTTAATTACAAATTCTGGAGTCATATTTTCTGCGAAAACCTTACTTTTGAGTTGCTCAAATGAAAAATAGGATTCAATCATTGCACCATTGAGTTATATTAGAGGAGCTTAGTATATGTTCATAATGAGTTTAAATATTCAGATTTCTGCACTCTTATAGATTATAATACTTCATTTACAAAATAGTGTCACAACGATGCTACAGAGGATACAAAATGGAATGGCATCCTTAATTACAAACAAGATGAGATCATGGTAGGAGAGAAAAAGCGTAGAGGAAGACAAGAGAGGAGAAAGATGGGGACAGAGAGAGTGGTGAGAGAAAAGATACCGACTATACCCACTAAAAATACAGGCATATGTAGCAGTTGTTTGTGACAGTTTTGTTACATGTTGCAATCCGCAAGCACTATAAAAGTCGTCGCAAAGACACAATAATGCTGTGAGTAAACATTGCAACAAATCTAATTTTTCACCGAAGCTAGAGGCTGCTGAGGTAGAAACTACGATGAAATATACCTTCACATGTGTTACAGCAGCATAGCGATTGTGTTGCTACAGAAAATATTTTAGTATTGCATGTGATTTCAATATTTGTACCAAGTTTAAGTTAGAATATATTGTGATTTCACATGTGTATCAAGTGTGAAGGGACAATGAAAAAGATTAATAGGAGTTAGCAAAAGTCCAAGTGGATTGAGGACAACTGAACATTTGACAAGAGAAGTCCTGCAGGTCTAGGTCCAGGCAGAATTTGGAAGTCCATTAGGTGTTTGACAAATGAAGTCCTAATAGGTTAAGGTGGACCACATACTAAGCAAATGAAAGAAGATTCAAAGAGGATAGATACCTCTTGGCAGATGAGAAGTCCGGGTAGAGTGAGAACGGTATGATGCTATAAAAAAATCCAAGAGGTGAACTCTTAGCAAGTGAGATGTGAGAAAGCGACCTGTAACTTGAGCGAGGGAAGCTATCTTATTTAGGCGATGACTTGACCAAGAAAAGGTGTTTTAGGATCAAAGTGAATGGAAAAATTTGTGACAAATTAACCTCTATTCCAAATCGAGTCCACTGGTAATAACAAACACAGATGTTTAGATTTAAGTATTGTAAATGTTAAATGAGATAAAATCTTGATTAGTTGACTAATAGAAGATTGAGTTAGTAGAAGATTCTATCTGCACATGATACAGCAATAAAATTTTGATCAGTCAATTGATGGCAAGAGCAATGAACTATGTTAAGTAGCAATCGGTGGATGACACAATCATAATTCGGGATATTGGCAATGGTCAGTCGATGGATGATAAATAGCAGTCAATGGATGAGATAAATAGCAGTCGAGTGATGATATAATCTGCAAATAATGTCTTCAGCAGATAAAGATGACGAGATGGATTTGATTACGACTTTATATGGACCAATCATGGTAAGTACAAATTGACTGATGACCTGGTCAGCAGATTCAATAGCAGTTGCAGATAAAATCCAAAAATGGTGGATTAGTATCGACAATAACCAGTCGATTGATGATGATCAATTTGCATCTATAAAAGCTAATCTAAGGCATCTCAAACAGAATATCCAAATGTGCTCCATTCTCAATAAGATTCTGCGGTTTCAAATTTGTCACAACAATTGCACATACCTTAAACACAGTAACCCAATCCAATTTTTTTTCTAAGTCATCGTTTTCCTTGTCCCTCTCCAACAAATTCAGTTATGCTTCTCCACTACAACAACTTCTACTCTCTCTTGCGACCCCTCTAGCAACCCATCGCTTTCATAAAACCTAAATCCTCTCATCCTTCCCCATTTCTTCGCTTCTTCCAACTGATTATAAAACCCATCAACCATTAAGGGTATAAACAAGTTGAGCCGAGTTTGACTGTATTCAAGCTTGTTTATTAAAAACCTTATCGAGCTCGAGCTTTTTATCAAACTCAACTAATAGTGTTGTTATCCTTATAATTTAGGTAAAATGTTTATCTGATCCATGAAAACTTATATGCTATTTCCTTTTAACATATTATGAATAATTTAAGATTATAAAATTTTATATATTACTATATTTGTATTTGAAAAAAAAATAAGAAATGAATTTATAATTAAATTTTAGATAAGTTAATAAATAAGTTATTTCATAAATTATTCATGAACTTTTTATGAACCTTAACAAACCGAGCTTACTAATGTTTAAACTTATTTATTTTATATATTATTTTACTATTAAGCGAACATAAACATCCTTTATTATTCCAAACACTAAGATTGTTCACTACCATGTGGTTAATTTACAACCATATTAGCCATCCCCTTTTCTTCCAATCAACTACCTCCCTGCAGTCGCCTACTATTTCTCCTCTTCTGCATCCAACCAATCACCTCCCCTTCCTCTCCTTCCCCATTTCACTCCCTCTAGTCGTGTGTCGCCACCACATCTTTTCCTCCATTTCTCTCCTTTCTCCCTCTCTGATAGCCAAATCAATGACCCTTTTTGCCACTTTGTGTGGCAATCTGTAACCTCGACCCTCCTCCCCAACGACCTACACATTTAGAGAGTATTTTTGCATTGTATTAATTTAGATTTGTTATTGAACTTAGAATTGGAATGAAATTTTAGTTTAATTCATTATTTTTGTCGTTAATGTAGAATTAATCCAAAAAGAATTGTGTTTTTATATGAAATATTTATTTTCCTCCTGAGTGTAAAAAATCACTCATCCTTCATCACAAACAACTTTACTGCAATAGAAATGCATACAAAAAATAACGATATAAAAATTATGAATTTTATTCGCGATGAAGGAAAACAATCATAAATGAACAATTTTGCATCAAATAATCCATTTTCTCCTATTAGGGGCAAAAGTCATCAATCCTCCATCATAAATAGCACACTTATCACATGAATACATTCACAACTAATACTACAATTGCAATCAAACAATTAATACATCAGAATGATTTAGCTTTGAGAATGACAATCAAACAATTTCAATGAAATTGTTCATTCTTTTATTTTGACGACTAATGTCACCCATCTTTTATTACAAACAAGAATCCTTTTTACCAAAAACAAAAAGTTACTTGGAAACTATGATTTAATCCTTTTTACAATCATGTAATATCAATATTTTTTCCTCAGTCTACAAAAAAAAGTTTCTTTTAAAATCTCATCCACATAATTCTTTTTGGTTAATACTATGATTTAATTCATAAAATGAACATAATGTTAACGAACAAGTTCGATAATCAGATCAATAAGAACTTTATGTTTGTCAGATGCTAAAAATATAAAAATAATCAAAGCAATCATAGTATTTTTTATATGGTAAATAGAATAAAATAAAATAATAACCATGATAAGAGGAATTAAGGTGTATTTTATTATCAGCAGTTATGTTAAATTTGCCTACATAGAATCTGTAGACCTGTGTACAATGTTTAGACCCACCACTTAGACTAGAGATCCATTTTTGACATAATAATATTGTTTAATTAATCAACACATGGTAATTATATAAATATAATTGCCCCTGATGAAAGTTGATATTGCATATGTGACACTTGTATGTTTGATCAAAGTGACAACATTATTCTTATCAATCATAAAGCCTGAATTAACTGTTGAACAGTTTGGGCATCATGAAATGTACATGGTATGAATAATCGTTTCTAGTGTAGTAGATCCTATGAAGGTTATAGATGTTCTTATTCACCCTGGATCGTGACAACACCTTACTATGTATTATGAACTGATAATATATATATATACATATTAGCCATAAAATATTATTTTTAATAATAATTACATCCCAACTGAACTTTCTCTATTGGCAATTTTAGATTGGATTTTACATTCTTGTTAACAGAACAGAACATCGGATGAAAATTTTAGCATGCATTAAGCAAGAGTCACTAATGTATAAAACCACACTTACATGATGGAATATGTAGCATAGGCATTCAGGCATAAACCGAATACTTGAAGCCTCACCCCAAATAAGGAAGTACAAACCAATATAAAGAAGTTCCCGTTGTTGTATGTCCACATGAACGATACCGGAAGCCTCAAATCTGGAAGTCCTGTTTTGAATATTGTAAAATTATAGATTTAAATCATGTGGTTTAATTTGCATGCTGTCTTGAAGTATCCAACTAATTATATATATTATATATAACTCACTCGATGTTACAAGGGCAATGCAAATAGTTACACCATGAACGATAATTCTTGAAAACTTTCTTTGCCAGGTCGCTCACAGTCGTACTACCCAACTGTAAATAGAAGAGGTGAGCTATAAATGCACATAAAAGTAAACATGCCAGGCTCTGGGCAGGAATACCATTGCAGGAACATAATTACCACTTCATAATCATCCTGGATTCTTTTCCTTATGTCACTATTTGCAAGTAACAGAACCAAATGTTCTCGTTGATTCGCAACATTTCCTTTCTGCACTTACAGAAATTGAATTTACTGATTTATCAACTGAATAAACAAAAAATAGGGCCAGTAGAATTTGCACAGAAGAAAGATTGCATTCATAAAAATCTATGTTCTTTACTTGAAAACGAAACACAAATCCAAGCCAGTCTAGCAAATCATGAATAGAATGATCCCCATCATCATGCACCAAGGTATTATTAGTTAGGTTTTGTGAATTTGCTGTGGACTGCAATCTGGGTCTTGGAAGGTTATCCACTTTACCCAATGCAGACAATGCAGCTCGTATCTGTACGGACCACAATGTTAAAAGGGAAAAGTAAAAAAAAATATTCACATGCCCTATACAAGCAAGAGAAATTAATAGGTAAGCCACCTCTGAAAGCTCCATGATTTCAGAAGCACCAGAAACATGAAGAGGAAGAATGTTGTACTGTGCAAAGTGACGTTTTTTTCTCTCGACTTCTCTGGCATACCTATTTATCTGCAAGCATGGATTCAGTTACTGGCTTACTGTTTTCTATATTCATATTAGATAGAAAATATACAAAATGTCAAAAGAGCATGTATACTCCAAAAATTTAAGACAAACCTCATCCTCTACTCTCTCAGCAGGTACCACAGTCTTCAGAACATCATATAGCACAGATAGAATTTGATAATGTTTGGCCATATCCGCACTGTACAATCATAGATTGGCATGTAGTAAGATGTAATAGTATTTTATAGAAAAGATTATTGATTAGTACGATAATCAAAAAAGTTTATCTATGATAGTCTTACGGTTTTATTTTGACAGGACCTTCCTTGATGTAAGTTTCATAGTAACGCTGATAGAACTTTTGTATTTCTTTTGGATCATTTCTAGCCAGTTGTGGCTTTGTTTCGGCTTCATCCTGCAGTCAAATGAGAAAATAAATTTAACAAGATTACTAAACACCAATGTATCTCATGTACACATAAGTAGAAGAACAATGATCTGGCAAGTACTTGTTTGACTGTGCTAGTTAGAAAAACTGCCTCCCACTCAAATTAAGGTAGGATATATGCTAAAACCATTGTGCGATCAGACAAAGATCAGTAAGATATAACACTTTTGACAGAAAAGAATAAAAATATATGCTAGAATGGTTCAAAGTCACAGTGATGTCAAGCCTGTATAAAGTGAGAAGCCCTTGTTCCACTCCAGAACCAAGATGCAGACTGTAGCAGAACACAACGCCATCTTTCTCACATAAGCCTTCTCGATCTCTTCTTTGGCAAATCCTAACTAGATTTAAAATAATCATTTTTATTATGGTTAAAGCATACTATGATGCATAGGTCAAGACCTTAACCACCCCAGTCCCAAAAAAAAATTTGAAAAAACAAAATTTGAAAAGAAAAAAAAAATCTGAAATTTCTCTCATGAGTCTGCTCTACTACTGTGCCTTTGTATTGAAGGTCCAAGATAAATCCCACCTTAATCACGACCAGGTGTTAGATTAAGATTTTGGCTTGTTATACAAAAGTAAATAACTTTGTGCCTTTTCTAAAAGCTTAAACCATTAGGATTCGACATAGCAAGCAAATCTTATCAAAAGAAAACAGTCTCATTATTCTGATTTACTCTGTAAGGTCCAAGACAAATCCCACCTTAATCACGAATGAGTGTTAGACTAAGATTTTGACATGTGAAACAAAAATATATTATTTCGTTACTTTCCTAATAGCTTAAAACCATTAGGATTTGGTATACCAAGTAAAATCTAATCAAAAGAAAACAACATGATCAAGAAGATACAAAAATATTGGGGGAAAAATCATTATCAATCAATATATATGTACCCTTTCTAGCTTGCGTAAGAGGTATGTTTTGAATTGACGAGCACCACGCATGCTTGATGTAGGATCCAGATTATGGGCCTTCTCAAATGCATGAAAACGACCTTGATCAGGAAAAAAAAACAATTTCCCATTAATCATATAAGATTTCAAAAATATTATGCAGAATAGTATGGAAATTTTAGCAATTTGAAATTTTAGTAACCACAAAGGAAAAAAATAAACTCACTATCTAGGAGAAAGTCTAGGTGACTTTCATCAGTTAATAAACTATAGAAAAGGAAAAACAAAAGTCAGTACTACCAGACACTCTAGTTATCCCAAATTCCCTTTCCCTTTAGTTTTATGTTGGTCATTCTCCCCTAGGCTATCCTACAAAACTTAAGGTATTGGATCGACGGAGGTTATGGGAATTAGATGGAATGTCTGAAACTTGCCAATTGTGATACCAATCAACTAGCTAAAATACAGGATTTTAATATCTTGAGAACTAATTCAATGATTGATATACCATATAGCTCAAACGAGAAGATAAAAGGTCTTGAGCATGCGAGAGCCGCTAAAAGATCTTGAGCAACACTCCCGGCAAGATCAAAGGTCAAAAGCTAGATAATGAATGTAGATACTGCACCGGCACAACCGGCACAGTTGAGTGCTCTATGTTTAGAAAATATAGAATAACAACGAAATTTACGTTTGCTATGTCGCAACATCACTCTTTGCACATCATCAAGAACAATATACGAGCTAAGATCAGAGTAAGGTGGAGTTTTTACAGAGATAGGCGACGCGAGGATTATCCTGCTCGATCTCGTTGGCCACGCGAAGGATGGGAACGATCGAGGCGAGGGAAGCGGGGACGATCTCGCTGTCGGCTGGGGCGGGCGCATCCCCCTCCTGCTGCACGTCATGCATGGTCTGCATCCGTGTTATCTTCCTCGATAACGTCCTCCCCATCTTAGGCCCGCCGGAGGTCTCCCCTCCGCCTGTTGCCGGCTGCTTGCCGCTGCTGGACATCTCCGTATGCCCTTGGCCCCTTCCCTTTCTTCTTCCTCTTGCTCCTTGGGCTTCTTCTGGTTCCAAGAGAAAGAGATCAAGGGCAAGACGGCGGGCATTCTCGCTATATGGAATGGATTGGTTCCTTCGATCGATCAAAAGGCTACTCGGCGATCCTTTTTCTGCTTTTTGGCGGAAGATTAGCTTCTTTTACTTTTTTTCTTGTCGCCGATCTCGACTTTTGACGGGGTAAAGAGTTGTGGGATTGGAGTTGGGGTATCCAAGTAAGGAATGAGGTAAAGCGAAAGAAAAAGAAAAAGGGAAAGATGGGAGGCGGGAAGAAGAATTGTGTCAGTGGAAGTGATGGTGGACGGGAGGAGGTGGAGCAGTATAAGAATGCATTAAATAACGCGGTCGACATCTTAGTCAATTAGTTAGTGATGAGGTTACCGTTTAGGCACGGCAAGAATCGATCCGAATCACTTTGCATGCCGCTAAATCAAATCGAATCAAATTATTTAAGATAAAAAAAATAATCGATTGACTAATTTAGTTTGGATTTATGGATCATCATAAAAATTATGCTAGGAAGATAGCTCGGCTAAAATTAAATAAGTTCCCATCATTTATTTTCTTTTAAAGTGGGTTGGCAGGAGTTGGTCATTGCATCTGAGACAAAGGACCATTTTCGCAAGGCAATTACAGCAAACTAAACATATCTTTTCTTGAACATTTCGTTGTCAACCAGTCATTTTTGCAGAATTAATGCATCATTAGGTAAATAATACTAATATCCGAAGGCAATTCAATGTAATTGCATTACATGATATAAAAAAAAAAAAAAAACCTTCCAACTTTTCAATTATAAACTAACTTCGTGATTTATCTCCTTTCATATAGATTATAAAAAATATTTGAGATAAACGTAATCATATAATTGAGCACAAATAATTAAGACAAACAGAACTTCAATTCAGGCTATTGTACAAAGAATGTGATATCCCAATAACCCCATACGAGAGTTAATAATTGTTTGGATCAGAAGCGGGATCAATATGACCATGCAGTATAGACTAGTTAATAAAAATTAAGAGATATGAATAACAAAGCAACTGACAGAATGTAGAAACTATCAAATATGAGAAAAAGGGTGTCTAGGATACACACCAAAAAATGCACAAATTATATCACTTTCCAAGTCATCCGTATATTTTACTCAATAGGTTGTATTTACAATGAAAAGGATGCAGAAATTGTTAAATCTAAGAAAAACAATAATTCTAGGCAACAGAGTTGTTTGACAATTGTAACCACTATATTACATTAAAAAAGAATGAACAGGTGCATATCAGACCAGTCTGTACATCCTCAGATATGTTTTCTCTTTAAATTGATCAAACTTAACACATCCAGTCACAAAACCATGTATTCTTCTATTCCCAACAAAAGAGCCTCAAACGCAACACAAATTCAAATACAACAACCATCCAAGTATCAAGTTTGGAATAATTCATCACTTATCCACTGCTCTTGTAGGACTGGCTAGCTTTTAGCTCCAACAATAGAAATGCCAACTAGCCCTTCACACTTCTCTGTCCTGATTGTTTTCCCTTATAAAATACAGGATATCTCTAATGCATCTACGGCATGTTTTTTTTAATACTGGCACTTGCTTTGCCACAAGAATATCAATAGCCAAATTTTTAATAAATCCTCTACCCTGATTATAAACATGATGTGGCTTTGGCCTTCAATCAGGTTTGTCCAAGGAGACTACTGTGTTGTTTACCCTTTTTCAAGTTCTAGAATAAGTCATCCTTAGGTATAATATCTGTTGACTTGAGTACAAGTGACACTCGTTTTCAACAATAAAACAAGTCAGATAATTTTTATTGTTTCTGATGAAATGACAACCGAAAGTTTTAGTTCAGGTTTTTTGTGGTCACAGGTTCTTTTATGATTTTTTAAGGTAGGCTATAGCAGTAAGTTTTTTATCACAATCTTAGTGACACAAAGTCATGCCCTTCAGTCCTATAAATGTCATTTCTCTAACATAGTGCAAGCTAGTTCTTGAGATATTCAAAAGGAGAAAAATTAAGTTAAATAAAAAACATTGTATGCACATCAAGGAATCAAGCAAGAAAAAAATACACAAAAGATGACAGTAATCAGTTGAACACTGTCAAGAAATAACAAAAAGAAGGTCAATAGTAACATCTATACTTGAGATATTCAAAAGAAACAAGTAGATCAAATAAATAAAAAATTGAATGCAGAACAAAAAAAATTAAGAGAAATAAACTAAAGATGGCAATAGCCAGTGGAACACTACCAAGAAGTAGCAAAAGGAAGTTCTATAGTAAGAGTCACAAAGTAGGTAAAGTAATAGAAGGCTTGATTCTTTAAAATCTGGATCAATGAACTACTAGAAAAAAATAAATTTGGCTCTATACGAATTTCTTTGTCTGCATATTTGATAATAAGGTAAATAACGTAGACCATGCATTTTAATTAGGTGAGTGCACTAGGGTACAACAATCAACCTCGACCATAACATCTAATATTTTGGTGTTAAGAACTTCCGGAATAGGCATAGTATACACCATCAACGGAATAGGCATAGAATACACAATCATAAAAGTATTACAGTGATGCAGCATCCATCTTTAGTTCATAAATAACAAGAAAGATTAAATATATTGCTAATTGGCAAGCTACATGTAACAAAAAAATCCTTCATATTTCAGAATAAAGGACCGACCTCACACTCCTAACTATCCAGAGGAAGCATGTTAAAACTTAATGGTGGCATGACTAATTATTCAATGGAAGAACCAAATGAACGCATTCCCATGTTAGAAACTAACGACCACCGAACCTACTTATTCGGCAAAACACAAAACATGCACCGACACTTGCAGTGCTCTGGACGCCTTAGCTTGCAGGAAAGTGCAAATTGTACCTTCAATTTTTTTGAGGAAAACTAGATTTTTAAGAAGCAGAAGACATATCCATGAAGCTCAGGGAAACATTCTCCACTCCCTTTACTATCTTTCACACTATTTTTCCTCATTGCCAATGGCCACATCTCCAGCACGTTGTCCTTTCTTTTCATGAACGATGTCCCAGAAGAAGTCTGTCAAAGCTTTCTCATAGTATGGCATTTTTGCATATCCAGGAAAATAGTTGATGTCGATCACAAGGTAGTGGTTCCCAACCTTCACATCCCTGATCACATCAAAATTGAAAAGATGTAGTCCCGTAGCCCGCCTCAAACCTCTAGCTATCTCGGTGACAAAGCTCAATGGAGGCATCTCTGCCTCATCCAGATGCATGTAGTATTCTACCTCCGTTGGATCCTGTGCAGTCAAATTGGACACCTGGGAGAAAGTGACGGCCCCCTCAGCAGACTCCAATTTATCTTCAGAGACATCAGGAAGGGACTTCCTTCTCACGCACTGCACGTAATCCCCCACCACGTACACCTTGAATATAACCCCGCCGTGGTTTACAAACTCCTGCAGCACAAGCGGTGGTTTAAGCTTTAGCAGGCCATCACGGTGGAAAACAAGCGACATCTTATGGGACTTTGCACTGCCATCGGCCACCAGGGGCTTAGCAATGACAGGAAAGCGAAGGGCCCCGACGACGCCAGAGTTGGAGAGGGCGGCAGAATCATAGATCACGACCTGGCTAGGAATCCCGAAGGTTTCCCTCTCCTGGGGGATTTCGAGCTCCGACACTACCTGAAGCATAGAGATGCGATTATGGAGCCGCTCGATAGCCTGGGGTGGATCGACGATAGGGACGCTAGGGTTTCTTGCGGCAAAATTCACGAGCTGACCATTCCATTCCTCGCCGTAGAGTTTGTGGAGCACACAATCGAAGGGACCCTGGTCGGCAAGGGGCCGGGAGGTATCGATGGGGACAAGATCGATGCCCCTTTGTCGTGCAAGGTCGACAAGCGATGGCTGGATGAAGCTCTGCTGTTTCTTGGGAGCGAGCGCGTATCCTACAGAAAATCTCCGAGGGTTCTCCGCCATGGCGAGCAGCTAATCCCTGGCAATTCTTCCTTAATCTTAGATTGCCAGCGAAACGAACCGCATTTTAGAGCACAGATCCACCGGAATCTACGATTCTCGAGCAGAAATCGTTGATTTCCAAGAGCGAAACATGAAATGAAAACAAGGATAAATTAGGGTTATTCCCTTCTTCTCGCTCGCTGAAAGCCGAATCAAAGATAAGAATGAATCAGTCGGGAAGCGGAAGAAGTGACTGCTTGGGTTGGCCCTTCTTTTATAGCACGACGGCGAGTGGGAGGAGGTGCCGTCACTCGCGGTGACTCCTCCGCCTTGACGCCCACCGAGAAGCGGTGCCGCATGCGGAGCGAATTGATGCGAAGGGAACCACGCGCTTCCCATCCAAAGGCACTGCGACGTGGCGTCCCACAAGCCTTACGCTGGCGGTTCAACGGAAGCAGATCGACCTCAGGCGCGCCCCGCTAGGCCACACCTTTGCAAGAGAATCTTGTGGGTTTGGAGCGGAAGATTCACAAGCTCGAGAAAATGGGATGAATAGACTGTAATGAGTTGTCTATTATTTGCATTTTAAATTAAATTTTTAAAAACCGATAAAGCAATATTTTCAAATAACACCTCAACATTTTAAAAATTCTTACAACATATTAAGGGGAATATGCCAAAACTATATAACTACTACTGCTACTAGTCGTTCGGGGGGACTAAGCACGACGCGGGTCACTTTCGCCGTCTTAAGCTATCGCCGCACCACCACCGTCAGCCCCGTTCTCTCGTCCTCTTCCAGCGACCCTTGTCTCCCCCTTTAGTCCTCCTCGCCACCGAATTGAAAAGGCGATTAAAAGCCGCGTTCTCTGTTTTTCTGTTTCGCCATGGCTTCAGATAGCTTTCCCGACAGGATGCACCTAACTGTCAAGCCTCCTCCCATCCTGCTTCTTTGAGCTGTTTTCCTCGATTGGGGTGTCCTAGGGATGCAGATCTTGATGTGAATATGATGGATTCGCTTCTTTTTCTACTCTGCAGATGTGCTTAGATTGCAACGCCAAGAACCCAACCTGGGCGTCCGTCAACTACGGGATCTTCCTTTGCATCGACTGCTCCGCTGTACACCGCAGCCTAGGTGTGCACATTAGCTTTGTCAGGTAAGTTTTTTTTTTCCCTCTACATGGTTTGGCTTTTAGAATGCTCAATTGTTTGCTCCTTAGAAATTTCCCTTTTTTGTTACTTCTGGGAGTTTGAAGCTTTAGATAGTTGGTTTACTTTGACACTGAAACCCTAATTAAGCCAGAATAAGATCTCAATGTATCATTATTTGTATTAGCCGAATCCTTCTGTATTTCAGTGGAATCTTGCTAGCTTACGACAAAAGGGGGATCAATTCAAAAACCCGTCATTTTTACCAATTGATTGGTATTATGTTTCTTTTTTCTCTTGAATTTTTATTCCCTTTCTTTTATGTAGGTTTTGCTTGTTAGATTATATATTTATTTATTTATAGCTTTAGTGTAATTTAGTCTTTTTACTTTTGTGTTAGGATTTAGGGTTTCTTAACTTAATTGTATAAGGTCCTATACTCTGTATTTTTCGATAAATTTTTCTTGGATTGAATAAGACGGCTAGCTTTTTCCTCTTCTAGATTTCTACATGGTATCAGAGCTTTCATCTTCATGGCTTTGATAGTTTGATTGAAGAATTGTTACTTCGATTCACAGTTTCGTGGATCTAGTAATGTAGTGACTACCCCCTCTTTGGATCCGTATATGTATAAGCAATTTCAACAGTTCCTTGCTTCACAGCCTTCTGTCATGTCTGCTTCTTCTCATATAGGTTTGTCTTCCTTTGGTACATCAGGTATATCTTCCTCTTTGTAGATCTTAGATTCTGGAGCTTCTCATCATATGTCACCTAACTTGTCATTCTTTATCTCTTTGTCTCATAATTTCTCTTTATCAGTTGTGAATGCTGATGGTACTTCAATGACATTAGCTGGTGTTGGTTCTGTTGTTACAACTAATTTATCTCTTCTTGATGTTTATCAAATTTCTAGTCTTATACTTAATATTGTGTCTGTTAGTCAATTGTGTGAGTCTAAATATGCGATTTCTTCTTCTTCAACTAATTGTTATGTGCAGGACCCGCGATCTCAGAAGGTGATTGAGACAGGTCGTAAGCAAAGGAGACTCTATGTCTTAAATCAGCTCCAAGTACCAGATGTTGTAGCTTCTAGTATCGATCTATCATCTTTTTGTTTGAGTCGCTCTTCTTCTGATTTTTATTTGTGGCACACTTGTCTAGGTCATATTTCAACATCCCATTTAAAATTCTTAGCTTCGTCTGGAGTATTAGGAACTTTAAATAGTCATGATATTTCTTATTGTAGTGGTTGTAAACTTGTAAAATTTTCTGTATTATCCTTCAATAAAAGTCTATCTTTTTCTCCTAATCCTTTTGATCTTATTCATTATGGTGTGTGTGTGTGGGGGGGGGGGGGTCTTCTCCTGTTACTACAAAAGGGAGATCAAAATATTATATTTCTTTTATTGATGATTGTACTCGTTATATTTAAGTTTATCTTATGAAACACAGATCTAATTATCTTACCATCTTCAATAACTTTAAAGCTCTTGTCAAAACTCAACATTCGGCTGTTATCAAGTATTTTCGTTGTAATTTGAGGGATGAGTACACTTCCAATGCTTTTTCTAGCTTACTTGCATCAGAAAGTACTATACATCAAACCTCGTGTCGAGAAACACCTGAATAGAATGGGGTTGAGGAGAGCAAGTATAAACATCTTGTTGAGACAGCCTGCTTGTTCTTATTGTCTGCTGATGTTCCAGTGTCTTTTGGAGAGAAACAGTTCTTACTGCTACTCATGTCATTAATAGGATTCCTACTTTTCACAATTCAGGTATGTCTCCTTTTCAAAAACTATATGGTCATGCTCCTGATTATTCTTCGTGTTTTTGGTTATACTTGTTTTGTTCTCTGACCACACGTCGAGCGTGATAAGTTGTCCTCTCAATCTGCTTTGTATGTCTTCCTTGGTTATGGTGTTGATCAAAAGGGATATCGTTGTTTTAATCCAGTCGGTAAAAAATTGTATGTCTCTCGTCATGTTGTGTTTCTTGAGCATATTTCATTCTTTTTTATTCCAGCTAGTTCGCATAACATGACAAAGTCAGATCTGTTTTACATTGATCCTTTTAATATCAACACCGAGGAAGTTTCGCCCACAGCCCCTACTGGTAGCTCAACTAAATCTGGTACTTTGGCTCCCGAGGCACGTGCCCCTCCTTCTGCCGCTACTCAATCATCTCCTGAGATTGCAGATGATCATTCTCTCCACCGTCGTCAGTCCACTCGTATTCGTAAGTCTACTAAACTACTAGATTTTGCTTACTCTTGTTATTCTCGTTCTTTTGCTTCATTTGTTATATTTGTTCATTGTCTTTCTGAGCATGTATCCTATAGAGAAGCTGTTCATAATCCACTTTGGCAGAATGCTATGGATGAGGAGTTAATTGCGTTGCATCAGACTCATACATGGGATTTGGTACCGCTGCCACCAGAAAAACACACCATTAGTTCTCGTTGGATGTATAAGATCAAAACTAAATCCGATGGATCTATTGAAAGATACAAAGCTCATCTTGTTGGTAAAGGTTATTCCCAGAAGTATGACATGGATTATGAGGAAACATTTGCCCCTGTTGCAAAAATGATGATTGTTCGTACTCTGATTGTTGTTGCTTCTATTTGTTGATGGAGAATATCTCAGATGGATGTCAAGAATGCATTTCTAAATGGTGATCTTCATGAAGAAGTTTATATGACACCTCCTCCTGAATTTTTACAACAACCTAATGAAGTTTGCAGGCTTCGTAAAGCGCTTTATGGTCTCAAACAAGCACATTGTGCTTGGTTTGAGAAGTTCTCTATCGTGATTATTTCGCTTGGTTTTCATCCTAGTAATAATGATTCAACATTGTTTATCAGATGTATGAATGCAGGTCGTATTCTTTTATTGTTATATGTTGATAACATGATTATTACTGGTGATGATCTTGATGGAATTGCTTCTTTGAAGTCTGAGTTGACTCGTTGTTTTGCTATGAAAGACTTAAGTATATTATGCTATTTTCTGGGCATTGAGGTTGCTTATTCCCCAAAAGGTTATCTTTTATCTCAGTCAAAATATATATATGATTTGTTTGAGCGTGCACGTCTCACTGATAATAGAGTTGTTGATACACCTATTGAGACTAATGCTCGGTATTTTCCATCTGATGGCTCACCTTTACCGGATCCTAGTTTGTACCGAACTATTGTTGGGAGCTTGGTTTACCTCACCGTAACTCGTCCAGATATTGCGCATGTTGTTCATGTGGTTAGTCAGTTTGTCACTGCACCAACTACAGTTCAATGAGCTGATGTTCTTTATATTCTCAGGTATCTTCAGGGAACTTAATTTTAGAGCCTTTTATTTTCTTCTACTTCATCTCTGGAGCTGCATGCATACTCTAATGCTGATTGGGCTGGTGATCCTACGTATCACAAATCTACCACTGGCTTCTGCATTTTTCTTGGTGATTCCCTCATTTCTTGGAAGAGTAAGAAACAAGATGTTATTTCTAGATCTTCCATAAAAGCTGAGTACCGTGTCATGGCCTCAACTACTTGTGAGATAGTTTGATTGCATTGGTTGCTTGCGGATATGGGTATTTCTCTTCATCAACCTACTCCGTTATATTGTGATAATCAGAGTGCTATTCAAATTGTGCATAATTCAGTTTTTCATGAGAGGACGAAACATATTGAAATTGATTGTCACATAACTCATCTTCATCTTCATCTTGACACCATCATATTGTCATTTGTTCCTTCAAATCTACAGATTGCTTATATGTCTACCAAGATACATTCCGCTTCACGATTTCGTTTCTTGTCTAACAAACTCTCAATGCTTCTAGTTGTAACATCGTGAGTTTGACGGGAGATGTTAGATTATATATTTATTTATTTATAACTTTAGGGTAATTTAGTTTTTTCACTTTTATGTTAGGGTTTAGGGTTTCTTAACTTAATTATATAAGACTCTATACTCTGTATTTCGGATTCAATAAAACGGCTAGCTTTTTTCTCTTCTCAATTTCTACAGGGATAACTTTGTGATTTGTCTCTGTAGATCTTCAAGTATTTCGTCTTGGATACTACGATCACGGTGTAAGATTTTCTCAACCGGAACCTACCTGTCATGACCACGATCATGACCACGACGACCATCCATGAGATCCAAAGAGCTCTGATACCAACTTACGTCGGACGGGATAGTGATTATCCTACGGGCGATATTGATTATGTTGGTTCGAACATGAATGCTGAAAATAATCTTATAAAACTTATTGATTCGAAAAAATACAAGGAAATAGGAAAAAGAGAAATAAAAGACACGACCAAAAATACTATTCATCCAAAAACTTGTTTAAACATCCACTAAACAATTATTTAAATAGATCCAAAATTCTAAGATGCAAAAGAAAGAAAAAATAATTTTAATAAAAAGAAAAATAACTTAATAGAAAGAAAAAATCTCAATAGACCCAAAATCTTAAAAATCCTATACAGACTAAAAATACAAAAATGCAAAAGAAGAAAATAACTCTAAAAAATATAAAATCATCGGATCCTCCTACGTCAGTCGCTTTGGGTTAAAAATAACTCATTCTCGAGTTTAGAGTAGTGTCAATTGGTAGCCCAGGAAAAAGATCCTCTGACATCAAATCGATAAAATCTACTAGCAGTTGTTGGACTTTCACCTCAATGTTAGATAGCAAAGACTCTTCACTCACGGAGATATGCCTAGTGTTGCAGATCAGATAACGTTTAGGTCTTTTTAGTAGGACAAGCCCGAAGCCTCTAACAATTCCGCAAGACATGGTCGGATGAGTTGCAACCTCAATGATACTCTCTTTGACTTTCGCTATTGTCATTTCTTCGGTAGCAGCATATTGATCTCTCGCCACTTGAATCTTGTCTTTCTCTGCAATAAGAGGATCTGCAATTTGTTTTGTAGTTTTGCAAATAGCCTTATCAAGATAGGGCCACATTACTGCCAAAAACTTATTCAACCAATCAATTTGTTCATAATCTAGACTCTTTACCCACAGGGTAATTTCAAGAAATATTCGTTCCAATGATTGAGAATCATTTTCATCAAGTGGACAAATCTTAAGATCATCAGATAATTCACCATCCAGAATTTCCTCTTTCTCATCGTTTTGAACAGAATTTAAACATGAAAGCTCTTTCCTTTCAATTCTTCCACCAACAATGCCTCTATCGAGAGAATTCTCAGTATTTGAAACCTGCCGCATGTCATCACTAACTTCATCGATAACTTCTTCTATTTCATCATTGTCATAAATTGAATCACCGACTATTTCGATCTTATCATCCACATCTTCCTTATAAAGAAAATCTCTTTCCACCTCATCAAACCAATAAAAAAATTTCTCGGTTCACAACGTACCAGAAAACTCAAGAAGTTCAAATAGAAATTCGATATCTACGTACAGTTCATCTCGGCCACGGTTCTCGCGATTGTAATAGGGTTTTGAAAAAGTGGAATCCGAATTAAGATTAGGAAACTTATGACCTCTAAGATCTTACTCCACTAGACGCTGGGATAACTTTGTGACTTGTCTCTATAGATCTTCAAGTACCTCATCTTGGGTACTACAATCATGGTGCGAGATTTCCTCAACTGGAACCTGCTTGTCACAACCATGATCACGACCATGACGATCATCCATGAGATCCACAGAACTCTGATATCAATTGATGTTGGGTGGGATAGCGATTATCCTACGAATTATATTGATTCTATTGGTTCGAACATGAACACTAGAAATAATCTTCTAAAACTTGTTCATTCGGAAGAATACCATGAAATAGGAAAAAGAGAAATAAACAGCTTGGTCGAAAATATTATTCATCCAAAAACTTACTTTAACATTAACTAAGCAATTGTTTAAATAGACCCAAAATCCTAAGATGCAAAAGAAAGGAAAAACAATCTTAATAAAAAGAAAAAAAATTCTAACAAAAAGGAAAAAATCTTAATAGACTCAAAATCCTAAAAACCCTAAACAGACTCAAAATTCAAAAATGCAAAAAAAAAGAAAGAGAAAATAACTCTAAAAAGAATATAAAATTTTTGAATTCTCTTGCATCAAAGTTGTTCTTACAAACAATACAAGCAAATATAAGAGATAAAAGTAAATACAATGAAAGTAAACTACTTTACACGAATCTTGCTTCCGACACTTTCTTGTTGCTTGGAATTGACTCTTGTTGGTCCGAAAATGCAGCAACACTTCGTACTCAAACCTCCAAGAACTAACACCTTCAAAACACCTCAAAACCTTCTTTTGTAAGGTTTTTGTTTGGGGTGATTTATATCTATCAGTCGATTGATCAATTATAAATTTGAACATTTCTATGACTCGTCAGCTCAATGCTTCATCCACCTCAATATCAGTCTACTGCTTCTTACCATCAGTTAACGGTTGCCTAATCAGTCGAATGTCACAATTGAGTTCTAAACTCTCTGTTCGCTCGAACAATGATATCATACGACTGATGCACTCCATTAATTGACTGATTACAATCAGTTGAATTTTTCAATTGATTTCTAAAGCTTTTGTTCATTTCTACAGTGACATCAGTTGACTATCAAACCCATCAGTTGATTGTACTATAGCAAATTAATGTTCACAATTGCAATTCACAGTTATTATATTACAGTTGTTATAATAAAATCAAACCCATTAGTTGATTATACCGTAGCAAATTAATGTTCACAATTACTATAGCATATCACTGTTCATAGTTACTGTATTACAGTTGTTATAGTAAACACTGAAGTTACTATGGCAAATCCTAAAAACACCTCAAACTCTCAATTTCAGGATTTAGAGTTCATCGATCAATCGATATACCCTATCAATCGACTAATATTTACGTTTCAGTTTTACCAAGGTTGAATTCTCATTTTGCTTGGTATCTGATCTCAACCTACCAGGATTTTCTTTGCTCAACATTCAATCAATCTTGACTTGCTGAGACTTCTCGTTGCCTAGTATCTGGTCAACATTGACTCGCCGGGACTTTCTTGATTATTGTCTAGCATTCGGTCAACCTTGACCTGTCAGGACTTCATGTCTCATGTCAATGCTCTGTTGGACTTCCGACCTCCATGTGTTCGAACAACCGTGACTTACTTTAACTTTTCTCTTGCTAACTAATATATTGATCACATATTGAAACTAAAACTCAAATCACACTGAGTTTGGTCAATTTGATCAACCTTGTGCATCGACACTTCCCTTGGTTCGTCCCCGATAAATCCAATAGCGTGAGCAGTTCCTAACATGATAGCCCAGTTGTCCCAATAGTTCGAGCACTACAAGTATAAAGTTGCCATACATGAAAATCAAACCCTGAGTGCATGAGATATACACCTTGCTTCTTACTCGAGGGATATTTGTCATATGTAGTATATATTTATAGATTGATTGATAAATTAAATTAAGAATACGGGTAAAAGAATAAAAGAGAAAGTAAAGAAATGATAAAATCATATAAAAGAAATTTAAGAGAAATTATGATAAGGAATTAACGATGTTAAGGTCATAAAATTATGTTCTTGATTATCTGTTATTGATCTACACTGTTATGAGATGCATTTTTTTCTTATACTCATTTTATATTTTTGTATTCATTTTTGAGATTTTTAACCTCCGGATTAATTGCTGACGTATG
>JBBUKS010168075.1:0-24210 GCA_038050645.1 Hedychium gardnerianum
AGTAAGGTTTTTGTTGATTCCGGGGTTAACAAATTTTTTGTATTTTATTCCACATAACCTTGGTTATGTGATTACCTAGTAATCACATAACTAAGATTTTATGTGATAACTTGAACCAAACACATCCTTAGAACTTGTGACCACAATGATCACGAAGATCATCTACTTGAGAGCTGAAGACTTAGATTGACTAGAGTGTGAAGCTCGTTTATGAGGTAATGGTGCAATGGTTAGGTCCTCTAATAAATAATTAAGGAATTTAATGTTCGAATCTCAGTTGCGGCGCACTACAGGAAATTTTTACTCTAGTGAAAAGCGGACCTAAGAATACTGGTCATTTGAATGAGCCTCCATTAGTGCTTTTCGATTTATTCTGATGGCCGATGAATTTTTTTTATGAAGTTGGATCAGTCATCTTAGATCCGACGTTACTCGATCTGATTAATATATATATATTTTAGAGTGTGAAGCTCAATGAACTAAATCACTAGAGCTTGGGTACTAGGGAGGAGTTTAATAGACTCAATAGCTAGAGACTTGAATAAATGGAATAAATGTGTTGTTTTGATTAAATTGTTGCATTGGAGCTCTAAACAAATTTGGTGGACTCAAAAGCTTAGAAGCTCTTTGTAAATCAGGAGGACTAAGGCCCAAATTTGATAGTAAGGACGGTATGGAAGCCACTTCAATCGTTCATCACATCCACGTTATTGGGGAGGCGTTAGCTATTAATGTACTATTGCCTTGTTGGTCAGCGATTCCATTCAAATTGAAACCTCTTCTTCTTCCTAGCATTTCGATGCTTGTCGTTAGCCATGACGCTAGGGAAATAGACCCAATGCAGTGCATCGTCATCAGTCGAGATTGTGTGGTCCAATTAAACGAGCTCAACCGTCCACGCTACTGCATTAAACGACGCAAACGAACTCAACTGGTGATAAATGATTCACGCATCCAATCCGAAGAGTCGAGATAAGATTGTGACGGTGCCGGTCTATTATTATTATTATTATTCGGTGCTTCGGTAAACGCCGCCCGGGTCGGGTTCGGCTGCGTGCCGTGTCGACCCCGGCTGTTATTTTATTCGCGTCGAGTGTCGACGCACGCTTCGTGGCTTCCTGACCTCGCCTCGTGTCTCTCAATCTCCCTCTCTCTCCTCCACCCTCCGATCGCCGAAATGGATTTGGGGGCTCGGCCGTGGAGCCGGCGGCGCCTCCTCGCCGTCGCCGTCGTCTTCCTCTACCTCTTCGCCTCCTCCCACTGCATCGACGCCGATAGGATGGTAGGGTGGAGGAGGAAGAGACCCAAGCACGAGATCAAGGGCCCGATCAAGACTGTCGTGGTGCTCGTGATGGAGAACCGGTCGTTCGATCACATGCTCGGCTGGCTCCGCTCCAAGGGCGGCCGACCAGACATCGACGGCCTCACTGGTCGAGAATTTAACCGTCTCAATGCCTCCGACCCTTCATCTCCTGAAGTCTTTGTCTCCGACGGCGCCACCTTCGTCGACTCTGACCCTGGACACTCCTTCCAGGCGATTCGGGAGCAGATCTTTGGGTCCGAGGACACCTCTGCGTCTCCGGCCCCCATGAACGGCTTCGCCCAGCAGGCTGAGAGCATGGGCGAGGGCATATCCGGTACCATCATGCGCGGCTTCTCCCCCGAGGACGTACCTGTCTTCTCCGCCCTCGCGGAGGACTTCGCTGTGTTCGATAAGTGGTTCGCCTCCGTCCCGGCCTCCACCCAGCCCAATCGCTTCTATGTTCACTCGGCGACATCTCACGGTGCCACCAGCAACGTGCGCCGGGATCTCATCCATGGCTTTCCCCAGAAGACCATCTTCGATTCCCTCGACGAGGAAGGGCTCAGCTTTGGCGTATACTACCAGAACATACCTGCTGTACTTTTCTACAAGAGCCTGCGCAAGCTCAACCACCTTACCAAATTCCACAGCTACAAACTCGCCTTCAAGCGGCACGCCAAGCTGGGCCGCCTGCCCAATTACGTAGTCATCGAGCAGCACTACTTCGACGTGAAGCTATCCCCAGCTAACGACGATCACCCCTGCCATGATGTCGCCAGGGGACAGAGGCTTGTGAAGGAAATATATGAGACCCTTCGAGCGAGCCCGCAGTGGAATGAGACAGCCCTGCTCATCACCTACGATGAACATGGTGGGTTTTACGACCATGTGCCTACTCCCGTCACAGGGGTGCCCAATCCGGATGGCATCATTGGCCCTGATCCCTTCTACTTCAAGTTCGATAGATTGGGGGTCAGGGTTCCCACCCTCCTCATCTCCCCTTGGATCGAAAAACGAACTGGTAAGTGACCTCCTTTCTGAATTTTCCCTTCTTTCCAAATTGATTGATATAAATCTGATAACTATGGTTTCAAATGAATGCATACTGGTCAGTTATACTTGTATTTCAGTTTTATAGGCTATAGACTGATAACTATAGACTCTTAAGAGATGACTTGAAGGTGGAGATCCAAGGCATTGACATAGTTAAACTCAGATTGTTAAGAGGGGCATAACACATCTAGGGTAATATGACTGTCACAAAGATAAGGTGAAATCTAATGGCTATCACCACAAGGCAGGTATTAGAGTTCTGAAGGTGACTCTTGGTAGGCAGATCCACATGACAAAAAAGATGTAGAAACTCTTGTATCATCTCGAGACATCCTTGGGGTGGTTGATATAGTTAGCATGTGCATAGAGCTCAGGTGGTACAATGCGTATCAACAACTAATAGTTAAAAAGAAAATTTGTTAGTTGCTAGTGGCTAGAGAGATTCAGGAGATCTTCCTCTATTATCGAGTGGCATCATCAAGTGAGTTTGGCATGTGGATCCAACAACTTCCATGTGTATAGGAGAAGCATGCCGTGGGAGATTAAGTCCATACTGGAGTATCACTTTGAGGTATCACATTAGTAGGATAACATCTCATCGGCGGGAGATTGTTAGATGTTAGCTTGTTTGTGGGCAGAGGTTAGCATTGCCATACTGCTTGGAGTGAGCCTTTTGCTTTAACAAGCTTAGTATTTGTCCTTGCTACTAAACTTCTGCTTTAGGATTATTTTTCACTGATTCTTACATGGTTATCATATGGTGGTTCGTAGAATTTTGGTGGTTGTGAACTTTTTTCACTAGCGAAGCATTTTGGAACCTAGGGAACATTGTATGGTGTGTTTGGAAGTTGTGAGATGCCAGATTGTCTATAAAAAGGAAGGGTATGTTTTTTGGTCAAGGAGAGCTTTGATATTTGGGGAGGATTACTTCTCCAGTACTGTTAACGGAGGAGTTTAAGGATGATTGAGTGAGATTTTCTGAAATGTTGGCATAGTTTGTTCGAATTTTCATTGTACTTTTGCTTTTTTATATTATATAGATTAGATTCTCTGTGGATTAGGCTTTCTCGGACTACATTAATTTGTTCTAATCTTTGTTTAGTTATGCTATACTACTGAAGGTGATGAACATTTCATCATGTGACCTTATAGTGGATGAGATTTTGTGATTTAGAAGTACTGAATTTGGATCTGCATGTGTGTAGTTTGAAACAAAAGGAGTCTAGCAAGTGGTATTGGAGTAATTTTTAACTTTATTAAGTGTTATCAAAGGCATTTGTGATCCTAGCAAGTATGACACGTGACATTTGGTAGAAATATTGTTTGATTTGCTAGTAGTCTTGAATTTGACATCCCAACATATCATATATTTCTTATAGATGCCTTCATTAATGTATTATTAATGCCATTTAGATATCCAATAGATAAGGAATAGAGATGTTTCTTTTTGTTTTTTTTGGATAATGAACGTCATTGAAAAACTTTTTTTAATACTGTTTGATACTCGGGGATGATAACTTTGAAATAGCTTAATTACCAATGTGTATGGCAGTTATACAGGGAACCACCAAAGTAAAACATGTAGTATTTGAAGCAGACTCATTTTTTTTTAGAGTGGTAATACTCATGTTGTATGTCATTATAATAAGTCATGGGTGGTAAATATTCTTTTTTCATAAAAAGTATATTAAGGAAATGATTGAAATAAAGTCTGAATTCTCCCACTCTATCATGCACAATTCCAAAATGTCATGAATCTAATATGAACATGTCATCGTCCAATTGAAGGAAATACCATCCAAACCCTTCTCTTGCTTTATATAGGTTCCTTGAGTTTTATAATATTTCAATGTACCCACAAGGATTTTGTTTTTTTTTGGGCTTTGCTATTGCATCATAAAATTAAAATTATGTAGTTTGTAATGAAAAACAAGGGTTAGTTTATCTCTACGAAGGAGAGACAAATTAAGTATTAAAGGAGAAAAAAAAATTCTCTTATCTTTTCCCTTCTTTCCAAAAGAGTGTGCGTGTTAGACATAGGGCTAAGTTTCCTAAATTTTCATATCAAAACTGAAACCAGCAAGTTTCCAAACTCAATGAACTGACTGATTTGAGTTGGATAACTGAAGAATAAAAAAGGAAGACTTTCCATAGTAAAGATTCATCAAATGGTCCACCTTTATGGTGGATGAATTGAATTTTTTTTATATTTGGTTTGGTTTGATTTGGAGTTGTTTTAGGTTTCCAGTCTGGAAGTGCACCCTAATTGCTAATCGTTCCTTCTTTAAGCCGAAATATAAGGGAAAGAAAAAAATAGATTGGATGCTTCTATTGTTTACTTGGACACAAATGAGAGGAGGGAAGAAAATAGAGAATGAATATTACAATTTTATAAGTTAGATAAGTTCAATAAATAGAGTGGGAGCAAAGTAAAGAAAGCATTAGTCAATGAAATAAAGGATAATTTAATTGATTCTGCCATTACAAGTGATAAGTTCAGTAGCATATAGCCAGGAACAAACGTGGCTTGATGATGCATGACGATGATGATGACCAATTCATATTTCCAGCCAATTTGAGGGAAACGAAAGGAAAGAAGGAAGCACTTATTTCTTGTTTTCCTGTCTATGAGAGTGGTGGCTAATAAATTGATTTCTATCCATCTACACCACCTCCCAATAACAATTTTTTGGTTTTCTTTTATAATTTTTTCCATTGTGCTAAAAAAGGTGAGTAAATTAAGTGAATGCTTTTTCCTCCTATTTTTTTCTCTAGAAGTAAACAAAACAGATGAATTATGCCTTTGTGGTGGTGATGCAACAAGATTTGCCTTCATTTTGCAACGATAGTGTAAAGGAGTAGTAATTTTTTTGAGTGATCTGATTAGAAATTTTTTGTGTTTGCTAATCTTGTCTTTCTAATCCCCACATTTTTAGTTTACATGTTTTCACCTTTATCATGTTTCACAAGAGTATAAGAACATTTTGTTCCACTTCTTTGATTGATTTAATTTAGTTATTTTGTGCTTATCCTGTAAATATCCATGATGCCAACAGTCATGAGAAGTACACCTGTTTATAAATTTTCCCGTCTACTGGTGTTGCATGTAGTGTCTTTACAAAGTATTAATTTTTTTTACCATGCAGTGATCCACGAACCTAAAGGGCCTTACCCAGATTCACAGTTTGAGCACTCTTCCATCCCCGCAACTGTAAAGAAATTATTCAATTTGAACTCCAATTACCTCACAAAGAGGGATGCTTGGGCTGGGAGTTTTGAGGGCTACTTCAATTTCCGGAAAACGCCACGAACTGATTGTCCAGGTATCCATATCCTTGTATGTTTAAAAAATTACAAGCACCTACAATTGTGTGAGAAGTAAGCGTGATATTTAATAATTTTTAAACTTTGATACTCTTGGATGAGATCATTTGTCAAAAATAATCCAATTTCTAATCAGGTGTAGCACTAAAATATTAAGATGGTAAGGACATATTTAACATTATGTAATCTATAATTAGAAAGAGTTGAATATGTTAAACAGAGATCTGAGTTCTTAATTATAGAATGTCTTATTCTGCTTGTCGCCATTAGAATTATAATATTAGTACTAACTATTAAATAAATTTAGTTGGAGTTGCTCCAGCTCCAGGAATACAAGGGAAGCCAAGCTAAAAAAGCTTCATCTCATTGCTAAAAACTAAATGCATTGGATTTATTATCGTGTTACGGATTCCAGCTAATCTCCAGTTGTATTTTTTAGAGAAACTCCCTGAAGTAGATCTACTCAGGCCATTCGGAGCTAGGGAGGATAAAGTTCTCTCGGAATTCCAGGTGGAGTTGATCCAACTTGCCTCTCAGCTCAATGGAGACCATGTGCTCAATACCTATCCGGACATTGGCAAGGGCATGACTGTCGGCGAAGCCAACAAGTACGCAGAGGATGCAGTCGCAAGGTTTCTCGAAGCTGGCAGGGCTGCGCTGAGGGCTGGAGCTAACGAATCTGCCATTGTTATGATGAGGCCTGCTTTGACTAGCAGGACCAGTGGGTGGCCGTCTGATGAGGCTGTCCAAATCGTCTAATACTTAATTACACGATACACAAATGGTCATTAGGCTTTTATATATTTTGGTAGTTTTTCTTACTGGAGTTAAGTTCGCGTTCTAATGCTAAATGTGATGGGACGAGTATGGTCCATACCGTGTTAATATACATAACATGGCTTGTTATATATATATATAGGCGATTTCATGTACATGTTCTTCAAACTTGTAACGTGGATGATTATTCAGGATTTTTATCGTCAGACTTTTTTTATATAAGATGTAAAAGGGTTACACTATTTTCCCACGCCAACATAAGGTGAACCCTCACCCTCCCCAAGGGGAGAAAACAACAGTTTTTTACTTCTAAACCTCCTTGCGTTGTGTAGAAAAGTTCAACCTTTGGCAATGTTGACATTTGATGAAGTTCCAACATAGTCAACTGCTCTCTACCTTTGCCTCTAGGACAGAGCACGGCATTGACTGAGGCAAACATGGATCATATAAATGAAGAAAGGTCTTCCTCCTACGCTGATATATATTTTTTAAATGACTAATTTAATTTCATAAAAAAAAATTTATCGATGGTTAGAATAAATCAAAAAATATTTATTAAGATTTATTTAAACGGTTAATTTTTTTAAATTTATCATTTTACTAGAGAAAAATCTCTAAAGTGCACTACAGGATCGTAGTCTGGGGCCAATAACTCCTATATTTGTTTAGCTCAGTTGATATGTCTTGTAAGTTATTGGCACGAGTTTAAGTTTGAAACTCATCTTTGCCCAAATGTAAATTCTTAAAAGAATTCTTCTAATTATCTTTTGAGAAAAAAAAAGAGAGAGAGAGAAGATGATCAATCTCATGGGAGCAAATTTATACATGTATCGGAAGTAAAAAAGTGAACTCTTTCAAACTAAAAAGGAAGCCTCGAACAATCTACATGAGCTAGCTGAATCATCGTAGAATTTAAAAACACATGATCAATCAATCCACTTAAAACTCTTAGGAAATTGCTGATATGATTCTTTTACGAAAATGATAGTCATGATCGTCAGAATAATTATTAAAAAGGAGAGATTTTTGCATGCAGTTTTCTGCTACGCGGAGAGAGAAGCTGCGTGATTTCGGAGAATCTGCCAAGAACAAAGGAACTCTGATCATCTGGTGAAGCTGAATTTGATCATCGACGTTCAAAGAATGATTGTTTCTATTTTGATCGCAAATCAAGTCCCTGTCAAGTGGAAATAACATTTAATTTTGATTTGTTTGATTTTTAGGAGGATGAAAGAATCTGATCAAAAGCCTCGCAAGAAAATCATGATCAGTTTCTTGGTGCCATCTCTGCTATCAGACCAATCAATTCTCATGCTTTTACAATCTTGAGATCGAGTTCAGATGAGGAATTCAACAAAGTACAGGAAATCCCAATCATACCCCTCCTTCCCGCGCCTCCGCCTCGGCCGCTCTCGCCGCCGAGAACGCCTCCGCCAGCGCCCTCATGGCCTTCACTTGCATCTCCAGCGCCGCCACGTAGTCGGCGGCCTCCTCAAGAACTATCGTCTCCGACAGCTTCCGGCACCCGGGAACCAGCCTCCGGAGAACACGCAGCCGGTCCGGCCTTACTCTCTGCACCGCCGGCGGCGGCCTCGTCCGCGCGCGGCCGATCTTGCCCGTGACGCGGAGGAGCTTTCGGCGGGAGCGGAAGCGGCCGAGGAGGATGGCCCGGCTCCAGTGAGACTGTCCGCGGGCGGTGAGCGCGAGGGCGGTGTCCGCAGAGGCCTTGACGGCGAGCGGCCCTCCGGCGGCGGTGGCGCGGAGCGCGTCGAGGAGGCGGCGACCGTAGGCGCGTTGCTGCCCCGCCGTGCCCCACTTGGTCGGCGGCTGGAATTTTCCGCCGGAGGACTCTGTTTTATTCCGAGACGCCGGCGAAGAAGAAGAAGAAGTTATCATGTTGCAGGCAGGGAGAAAGAAGAGGACAATGGAGAAGGAGATTTGTAACGGAAACAGAGATATAAGTAAATAAATAAAGGCGGCATCTTTATTTATTATTTATTTATTATTTTATTATTTTATTATTATTATTTCTTATCCCAACTCCCAACTCACATGAATAAAAATTGTTTAGTGAAAACTAAAGTGATATTCTTGTTATTTAAATCTTTTTGTCGGGAAAATTTATTTTAACCCCTTCGAGTTTACATATTCATAGATTTTAATATTATCAGAATATTCTCCAAATTGATCCCTCTTTTTTTTTTTTTTACAGAATTTCCTTTAAATTAATTTCTAAATAAGTTCACACTATAAAAATTATAAATTTCTCACTTTTTTAATTTTACAAGACGAATGTTTTTAGATTTTTAAATGTTAAAAGATAATTTGTAATCCATTTGTGAAGTGAAAGTTATAAAAATTATATATAAAAATTTTAATTTTAAATCTCACCGCAATTTAATTATAAAATTATAAGGCAAGGGTATTACTAAATAAATATACAACATTTGAGGTTTCTTTTGAGAAAAAAAAACAATTATAAAATGTTTTAAAAAAAACTAAAGGCACATTTTGCGATGTTATTCCATCGAGATATTGAGTGGACTTGAAGTATTCCATGTTTTTGCTTTTCGTGATATTGATCGTGATATTTATTAGAGTAAAAAAATAATTATGTTCATTATATATATATATATATATAATTTTGATAGTCTACCCACCTTATATATATATAAATATATATTCGTTGAAAATTGATCCTAATTTTATTAAAATAAATTTATTATTTACTAATTAATTGAACATCTTATAAGAATAAAAATCAAATATCTATACGATTACAATAAGGCATTAAATTATTATTATCATTTCAAACAAAAGAAAAAGAAAAAAAAGGTAACTCATCGAAACAAACAAAGAGTAAAGTAATAATAATAATATTATTAAATGTTCACACCCCGTAATGGATTCATTCTCACATAGTATATTTTTGGAGTGCTCAAATAATTAGTGATATTGAGCTATTGGATCGTGGATCATCGTATTTTTTTAGATTTATTTGATGAATAAAATATGAGATTGAATTATTTATTTTAGAATTAATTAGATTATAAAATTTGAATATATGATATATATATAAAAAATCTTTCATAATATATTACACGTGCTACTAGTTAAGTCCATTATTAGCGTTCGGATGCTGCGTTGCTGTTGTTTGATAATGATACCCATTCCGAAAAGACTATTGAATGGTTAAGTGGGCTCTAATTAAATTAGGTGATGTTATTAAAAGTTGTTTGAATTATTAATTTTATTATTTTATAAAGAATAAGGGTCTCCTTAGATTATAAAAAGGGGTTAGAATTTATATATTGATCGAATTTGGAGTTAATATAATTTATAAAAAAAAATTCTCTTTAAATAAGAATCCATAATTTTTCTCTAGATGAAAGTCGTATCGTTATCGTTAATTAATGGTGATATAATTAAAATATTATTGGCAAGGTTTATTCATGAGCATCTAATGATGCAACATTTTATCCACCGTCAACAGCACTGGTGCAGTGGATGGTCAACTCAGTTGGATGGTGATGCATGGAAAACAATAAATTTACTTGGAGAAATACTTAAATCAATCACACACACAAATTTAGAGAATTAGCTACACTAGCCGAGACTACAATACAAGGTATTAAATTATTATTTAAATATTTATAATTTAATCTCTAATTATCCTATATTTATATTAAAAAAAATCATCAAATAAAATTTAAAATCATGAAATGTTAAATTTCTAGATTATCTATTATTAACACTTTTTAATTTATTTTAATAATTAATGAATTTTTTTTATAGAAATAACTCAGATTTAAGATTACATAGTTCATCATTTTTAAAGAATTAGCCACTATATTTTATTTATTTCCAATGGATGCATCTTTGTATGTAGTTATATTAACGGTCTTATACTTGCAATTTTTTATATGTGAATATCTATTTAAGGTGAAATTATTATCAGCATTTTACTTAACAGCATGAAGAAGATTCAGTATTATCTATTTCATATATTTAAATTTCAAAAATACGTAGTACTTTCCAATTAATCTTTTTGTTTTCGTGTTCAATTTTTTTTCAGCACTCAAGTTTTTCACAATTCGTTCAAAAATTCACTTCTCTCTCAATTCTCAAATTTAAATATGAGAACATGGATTAATTAACAAAACTTCTAAAAATATATTAATTTTAATTTAAAATAATTTAAATTTTTTAAAATTCATTAGTCAATTTAAGATAAAACTAATCGATAAATTTATACTATTCAAAAATTGAATATATTTTAAACAAAAGAATCTTAAGAACTCATTGATAATATTGATTAGTAAGTATCATTATTATAGATATTATAATAAGTTTATAATAAATTTTATCAAGTCTTTATAAATTTACAAATTTAATATTCTTAATTTGCATCGTTATATTCAAAATTAATGGTATAAATATATTAAGGAGATTTATAAAAATATATTAATTTTAATTTAAAATAATTTTAAAAAATTTAAATTCATTAGTCAATTTTTTAAATTTGAAACTAATTAATAGACTCAGAAAATTTTGAATTACTTGAACTAAAAATTAATATATTTTTATAAATCTTCTTAATATATCTATATTCTCGAATTTGAATTTGACGATTTAAATTGAAAACATTGAATTTTTTAACAGATAAAACAAAAAATTTAATGTGAAAAAACTAGAGGAGTATAACAGAAAAGCGTTACATGTTTTTTAAATTTGAAAACTTAGATACATAACGAATGAATACGTAGTTCAGTAAAATCTGAATAATCATTTTACTTTGATAGATCTATAACCGCAAGAGTACAGATGATCCCGTGAGAGCTTATGGAACAAATTATAACTTAAACTTCTATTTTAATATGTGAATGTGCATTAAGATAAAATGATCATTTCAACTTAATCCATTTCACTGTCGTAAATTTATAATGCTCTAAATGCAAGTGCGAAAACTTATACAAGTCATGCCCTCTATCATTTATGTGAAAATGTTTTTTTTTTAAAAAAAGTATTTTTAGAATTTGAGCCTTTAAAACTAAATGCTCTTAGTGTTTAAGGTAATTTGAGAATCGAGCAATTCACGTAGCATCAACCATGACATTTTACAGGAGATATTCTCAATTTGTGGTAACTCTTGTCAATAGAAGAATCCTGTTGCAACTTAGTACAAATCACATAATTGTAATAGCTTCTGCTATAATATTAGAATTATTACAAGCTGCGGGAGCTGTCGTAACCCTTTGGACTTGGCCAATAAGTTGTAATCATCAACTGTTCAGTATCCTGTCGAAATCCCTCATATTAAAAGAGAGAGATATACAACTCTAATAACTTACTTAAATCAAATGACTGGTGCACTTACTCTCTTTTTTTTAATTTGAAAAAAAAAACAATTTAAATTAGATTGAATTGAAATGCAGCAGGTCAGGGCTTAGTGGTCCTTAAGCCATGGAGTATGATTATGATATATGCTTTGTGTGTACAATAAGTAATAAAATAATATACTCAATTAGCCTTGAGATGACCAACTATAAATTTTTTTTACACCAACCACTAAGATAAATCAAAAAATACTTACAACAAACGGCCCAAAAACTTAATTGAGCGTCCCATTTAAAAAAAAAAATCCTATAAAACTAAGTATTATACTTTTATTTATAGCGCTATCTATAAATCATGTTAAGTACAATTTAATTTTATGATATTTATAATATGTAGGCAAAATGATTATAATTTACAATATTGTTAAAACAACCTTTCAAGGAATAAATAATTATTTGTTAAACTCGTAAATACTAAACATTTTGGGCCGATCTAATCGCTCGATCAATTCAACATGCTTGCCATACCCATTCAAAATGCATATTTTATATAAAAAAAAAGCAAATAGAAATAAAATAAGAATTAGTATTCCTTGAAATGAAATAAGAAATAATTAAGAAAATGATTAACATATATCAATTTCATTTAAGTTGGTACTTCAAATTCCTTTTTATTCAAATATTTCGATATTTCAAATACCTTTTCCAGAAAAAAAAGAGTATATAAATTATTTATGTCAGCTCAAGACTTTCTATTAGTAGGCAACCGGCTGCATTATTATTAAACATGATTAGAT
The DNA here is from genome assembly GCA_038050645.1 of Hedychium gardnerianum. NCBI lineage: Eukaryota > Viridiplantae > Streptophyta > Magnoliopsida > Zingiberales > Zingiberaceae > Hedychium > Hedychium gardnerianum. The sequence continues at coordinate 12,591 of JBBUKS010168075.1, forward strand.
AAGTTAAAGAGTGTTAGTAGAATCTTAACAAGCAATGCAAGAGAGAAGGAACTGGAAAATACCTCCAAAGTTCATGATACAGTGCGGGCCAAAGAGCTTTATATATTAGCTTCAAAGCAGGTCAATGGATATGAGCTGTAAGATCTGACCTGGAGCATGTCCGCAAAATATTAGGCTAAAGACTACGGTGAATAAAGTGTAGGTTAGGGTGTTTAAATTAACTAATATAATCAATTAAATATCTATGTATACATAAACGGCTTGGTCAGATTATGTCCTAACCTGATCCATTCATTTACTTGTGAAATATAACCAGGTCAACTTAACTGCAAAATTATAGGTCAGTTTATGCTGTCGAGTGAACCGATTGTGCCAACTTTTGTCACCACTAGTGTAGGTTGGCAAAATCTGATAACATTCCCTTAGAGGTATTATGACTACTAAACTTGATAAACCATTTTTTCCAAAGTTTAAGTTGTTAGAAAAGAGACAAATTTATATATTTACATCCTTATACACCCTTTCTAATGTGTAGGTGGTGAGGATACTTCACTTGATTGGCTCATACTCAACAAATGGATTAATGCAGATACCATGATGAAAGCCCAACAGCAAGCCCAATCCAACATAATACATTAGGGGAACCTCTTGATATTTATGCATACTAAGCCTCACTAAGCAATATAAACTAAGACATCTATTCTATCCTCTCATTGTCACTTCGTACTGCCTTTAACATGTCTACTTTCAACAATGACAATATTTGTGTTTCCTGTACTGAAAGCAATCATAATTTCCATATAATTACCTGCAAGGGCAGAAGTTTTTGCATATCTTGGAGATAACTATGCTGGTAGCAGAACGAATTTCATCCCATGACGTATTTACACCTGTACCTTCATCTAATAATAGCTGAAGATTATACTCTGAAAGAAATTAGGTATAATTAGTTCCCTGAACAACTGTCTTAATAGATAAATTTCTGGTTTGCGTTAACTGTTCAGTGCTTGAAAGATCCATACGCTAGAGCAACATGAATTTCTTAAAAGCTCTAATGCAATTCATTAACAACAGAGGAAATAAATATTAACAAAATGTTATCAAATGTTTGCTGGACATGATTTACTCGAGATTTCCATGTAGCAAATTAATAGCTGTAAATCAAATAGTACAGTGGAAAGAAAATGTATGTTAAAGAGCATTATTGGCAGCAAGAGCATAAGGAAAGTAATGGAAATTGGCATCGCAACAGTTGATAATCCTTTAGGATATTTGCAGTTAAGCAATCTCTGCTTTTAGTTTATTTCATTGTCGATCAGCTTTTGGTTTTCTCTAATCTGGAAATCAAAATTAATCAATTTGTTAGGTAAGCTGATCCTCGTAACTATTTAGTTAATTTCTTTGTCAACCAGTTCAAACGATTCCTACTTTCTCCATTTCAGCATTCTGCATTTTAGTAATCCATATAACAGCACCATTTCAGTTATCATAATGGTGAAAGTTGAGTTACGATATAGTGTGATAGCATACATCTAAGCACTGATTAACTGGCTTGTAGCATGCAATTACTGAGAAACATAGACATTAATAACTAGGTGCATGACGTGATTGCTATTACCTAATTGGGATCACAATTTCAGGTCAGATCCAAGAGCATTGCAAGCCTATTACCGAGAAGAAATTTGGTGCCTAATTGGAGATCATAAGATGAGAGCCATTATGAAATATTGTGACATGTGGGAGAAATAGTATTACCTACCTACCTTGAAGACCATGTAACCTTAGTGATACTGTGGGTCTACAATGGTTAAGTACTACCTAAGTGAAGACTATGCATTCGAAAATACTGTATGCCTGTGACAGTCGGTTTTGCCAATTCATATATGGAGATCCTAAGATTTGTGACAATAGAATGTGGATTTGCGATTATCATCGACACCAGCTTTAGCAAGAGACCAAAAGACCATAAAGAATTGGCTTTATGCCTATGTGTTCTCTTGGATCTTTTTTGGTGATCCATCTACATATTTTGAGCATAGTTTATGTCCATTCATCACAGAGATCTATAATTATTGGATTGACTACTTTTATCCTTGTCTATTTTAATTCTCTATTTTTCTACAGGAGGATCTCCTCCAGTGCAATTTGTTTTTTGTACAGGTACCCAAATTAGTCTGAGCCAAACCATAGATGTATTAATACTATTATTACTCTGAGACACTATTACTAATGTAGTTCGAGTTTTGCATGACATTTTTTATTTTTTATTTGCTCTATATTTATTATTTTGTGCTTGTATATGTAAAAGAATTCTTGTTGTAAACTTCTTACAACTTCTGCTCATATGAAAGAAATATATGTTATTAAAATTAATATACTTGTGTGATAATCACCTTTACTGTCAATGATATTGTCTTCACAATATTATCAATAAGCAACACAAACAGGTACCAATATAATTGTGCACCAGAGAAAAGCTTGCAGTGTCACAACTAATTTTGTCCATCTCTTATCCCTAAGCAAAAAACAAAATATCTCCCATATTTGTCAAGTGTTTCTTGGTTACTCTAGCATGTAAAACAGCAAAAGGAATATCTTGCCACACTATAGTATACAACGTAACATGTTTTTATCCACGCAGATTGATAAGTTTACTCCTTTCTTTTGCATCTCACTATATTTCTGAGTCTACCATCGGATCCTTGCTATTTATATTGTATTGTCCCTTTCCCATCTTCCCTGCAAAGGCACCACCATGAGAACCTCAACCACTATTGACCTATAGCAGAAGGCCAAGAGTTGATTATATGACAAAAGTTTTTGAGACTGCTGCTCTCCCAATACCATCCACAGTCCCAGAACTTGCCTCGTATTTGGATCTTCCCATTCCTCCAAAATAGGTACTCATTAATGCACTACCTCACACCCACTTTCTCATTACATATCTTATATTGCTCTATGGCCCATTATTTTGCTTGTTATTTGTTCTTTAGCCATGTTAGAGGCACTTTTTGATCCCTGAATGAGATAGACTATCATGTATGAGATGACAAATTTACATTATTATGATAATTGAAAATTAGTTCCTCTTTCCTATGGAAAATCCAAAGTTGGTGGTAAGTGAATGTTTACTATGAAAATATCACTTGAAAGTATCTTCGACAAGTTAAAAAACTCAATTGGTGGTGAAGGGATGCATTCAAATTTATTGTGTGATATTGTCATTTGTTTTTTTTGATGTGGCCAAGATTTCTTCAGTTCAACCCTTTGTCACTTTGGCAATATCGTTTCAATTACCATTTTATTAATTGGATATCAAGAATGTCTAATTTTTAGGAGATCTTATTATCGAAGTATACTTCATGATTTAACTGCTTAGGATTGCTGCCAGGGAGAGTTCGACTTTGTGTAAATTGAAAATCTTTTGTATGGGTGAAGCATTCTCCTAGAGTATGGTTTTGGTAAATTTCTCAAGGCTCCATGTCATGATCATAGGAAGGAAATTTAAGCATTTTGTGATATCTCAAGAATGCTTCTGAAATGGATATCCTATGTTGCGACTATGGCTATTTATAGATTGTAAGCTATATAAATGCATATTAAGTTCTACAAATAAGTGATTCACTTCAAATTGTTGTGTTTTGAGGAGACATTGTTTTCGATCTAGTTTTCCATAAGAGGACAAAATATATAGCTAATGGTTTTCACTTTGTCAAAGGAAAAGGTCCAATCCCAGGAAATACCATTTTATTTGTTAGCTCTAATGGTTAGTTAGCAAATTTGTTGACTCAAACTTTGATAAGTCATAAAAAGATATAGTATTAATTATAAGTTGTAGTTTTATAATAATTTCGAACCAAGTATTAGAAATCTAACTGTAAATAACTAAAGGCATATTTGTATACACATGGAGCAATAAATGTGAACTATTAGCATTCGTCAATTCTACGCTTCTTAATAGGCTATCAGTAGAATGATGTATCTCAAACAGTTGCATAAAGCAATCTTTTCTTTTTAGAAGAATCTAACTTGCATAATATGTAATCCTTATCCAACAAAGATCTTGTTCAGAGAACATGTATGGAATGGAATAACTAAGATCTTGCACAAAACTTAAGCACAGATATGTGTGATTGGGATCACCTTCACCAGATGTCGTTGCTGTTACAAAAATCTTTCCTCTGCCATTAACTAAACGCATCAAAGCTCCACTAAGGTGAGACTATTCTCAAAAGAAAAATAGATGAGTCAAAGAATTGAAATAGGAAGATCTTAATTATAAGTAAAAATTAAATAAAGAAAGCAATCTGAGAACTTTCTTAAAGTAAAATTAAATGGATGATGATTATAAAAAATATAAAAAAAAATTGTTCCAAAACTATCCAAAAAAAGCAATATGAGAGTTATCTTATTGGAAAATGGTTATCAAAACACACAAGCTGTTACCTCCTTTACACCACGTAATGGTGAGCCTTTCAGACCGAATACAACAAGGGGCTCCTTACTAGATGGTTCCTGTAGTGAAAAAGAAAACTAAGACCATGCTAAGAATATTCAATATCAGAAGCGTGATATCAGAAATCAAACTTTTATTTATTTATTTTAAATATGGAGAAATACTATAATTAAACATTAAGGAATTTTGTAGGTTCCTTTTTTCATGATGGAAAAAAAAACGAATTGGTTTGTTAGGCTAAGTTTGTTCATGTGGTAGGCTGAAGGTAGATTTTCCATCAATGTAAACTGTTAAGATGCTGATTGTTTGAGTATTACATTGATTTACTTACTACAAATTTTAAGCAAATTCAAAAAATTCTAAAGTAACTTGGCGTTTTTTTACTATCATTGAGAAACATGTTATGACAAGGTTCGTAAGCAGATTTAGAAGATAAGAAACATATTCAAATACCTTAAATCTGCTATCACTTGCAACCATCATAGAAAAGCTTCTAGCATGTTCTCTCACTGTGCCAGGTTCTGATGGGACTCCTCTCTGACAATTTGCAGATGCAGAAAGCTGTAAAATGATTGATTGCAATTCAGAGTTATCTGTGCCTATTAGTACAACACGTGATTTTGGAGAACTTTCCCAAGGTGGACCACTGACAGCTTCTACTCTTTTGAGACCACTCCATTGGAAGACGAAGCGATTTTCTCTGTGATGAAAACCAGTATGCCACTAGGAATTACTTGATAGTCATGCAAAGTGTGCATAGCTCAGCAGTTTTCACTTATTTTAATCAGATGGATCAGGAAATTATGAGAGTAGTAGCTGGTAGAACAATGCTGCTTATATAGCATGGAGAACAATGGATACTTAAAGATTCACATTATAGTTTCTACTGAACTTTCATACCTATCCTCAGCAAACCATATGATGCCTTTAGCTCTAATTAGGCTTCTTGAGCATCTCATGATTTTAAGAACTTTTGACTGAAACAACGCCAAAGACAATGGAACTTCAGTTTCAAATGAAGCTGATGAGAATGACGCTCCGTGAGGAAAGCCTAATAAAAAAAGGAGGGAAAAAGTGAAGACTGACAAGATAAAAGCAAAATAATGATATCTAAATAATTATCATAATCAAGTAATATTTCTCGCTTGGGTTCAACAACATGGATTTTATCCCTCCACTGGACTTATTTAAAAACATAAAAAATAAGCATGTTTCATGATATATTAGCTTTAGCCAACTAAACATCTTTTTGTCAATCTCACATTCTAATGTACAGGTTTCAGTTTGGATTAAAGCTACTGCAGTCTGCAATGAATTGGAATAGCCATTAAAATCAGTGTCAGTCTAAACTGTACATCTCACGCATATATCTAGCCTGTTACACTAAACAAAAGAAGTGACAACTAAAAATATATGACTCATAAGCCACTCAATGAGGATGATGAAAACAATGTCATAACGGCCAGACTTTTTTGGTAAGCAGAAGTGAAAACCATCCAGTAAGTCTTCATTTTAAACTGAGATAGGAAATACAATCTGCCACAAAAACAGAATATATCTTGTTAAATTAACATTGTTTCAGTTGTCTTGCATTTCCAGCTGCAGATTTTACAATTTACAGCATGAATTATTTGCTTGTTCTTCAAAGTTAGTCTAAAATACACAGGTTTCTCCCAAAGTTACTGATATGGATAAAATGACAAAATCTGAATTAAGTGATCAACACAACTACATCAAGAAGGCCTATTTCAGCAGCAATTATGTAACATTAACATGGGAGAAACTTTGATGGTTAAACTCTTCTTTCAATCCCGAATTTGGGCTTGATCAGAGAAGCAACTAAAATTTGAAAAAAAAGAAGTCAATATGTTCTAATTAAGGGAAACTAAACTAACAAAAAAAATCCCATTAAAAGCAAGATAAAGATCAGTTACCAGCATCAAAATTATCAGAAGGCTGGCTGTCAGCATCACCAATAGAAGAAATTTGCATTGGAGCATTATTATGCCTAAATGCCATCTTGGGCAATGATTCATGAGAAAGAATCCCTGGCATACTATCAAAGTTTTTTTCAACATCTAGTGCTTGAAGTTTGGTGCAATCAATCACAAGATCCAAAGGAACTCTACAAAATTGGGAGCGGACAACCCTTGCACCACCCGTTAACCCTTCTAAAATATCTTCAGCATTAGATATCTGACTGAGAGTAGCCAAATCACATCTGCAAGAGATAACTGATCACAGCCATCAATATATTGTCACGTTCAGCCAAATTGTAAATAGGTTAATAAAACAACATTTAAGGTGGATTGACATATATTGTGGCATTGCCAAGTTGAGGACTACATGAAACCTAACTCTATATAGTTATAAAATCTAATGTTCCAAACATGGTTTAATCTGCATTCTCAAATTCTTCTAAAATCTTCAGAGTTGACCACTTTTAGAACATAAAAATATGAATCGAAATTGTCTTATTGTAAGATGAATGAAAGAAATAAGCAGAATTTATAAGATTATGTATGTTGCAAGGTATGATTTAATAAAGTAATAAATTCAGATTCAGTACAATAAATGTTTAGCCGTCGGCAAACATCTTGACAGCAGGGCACAAGCTTGAAGTTTGCATCCCTTTCTGTGGTATGCAAGATAAATCAGAAACTAGTCTGAACAAACTGCACGATACTCCCACAGAGCATTATGTTTATATTTTATCATCAAGTATCCATTCCAAATTGGAATGCATGTAATCTTCTCCAGAAAAGTCTTATTTCTTTGATAGGAATTGTTTTAAATATTTTCCCACAAATTGAAGTGAGTTCAACACTTAGGTTCATGTTATTATATTAAACCAAACCATGTAACAAACTAAATTGAATTGAATGTCTCTGATACTAGTTCAATTAGACTTATTCATCCACAGATACCTATCTTGCACTTGTTTATTTATACTAGTTTAAATGACCCATAGAAACTTAAAACTTAATTGCAAGCTGACTTCTCTCAGCCCAACACCCGCTTTGCTCCCATGTAAGGTTTCATCATAAATTTATCTGAATCACAACAACTGAAGGTGAAGGTGCCATGTTGTTCAGTTATTTCTTCTTATGGTCTTCATTCTAGAACATGAAATTTCTGTCTAAATATTTCATCACCAATTTTATAATGGGCATAAGAAACCAACATTATTCAAGTGTAACTGATAGCAATAGTTGCACACAATTACTTAGAGTAGTTCCATGCAAGTTTAAAATGTCGAGCTGTGTCAGAATTTGAATCTTTAACTGGAATAATACAGTTTCAGTATGATATTGTATTGTGTTGATACAATTTCAATACTTATTTGCTTTCTTATAATAATCTATAATTTATTATTCTCAAATATTAATGGTATCGTATCAGCACTACTATGCTAATACCAAAAGGAATGTTGCACATCAGATCTTAGATCAACCTCATAATTTTCTAAAACCCAAATTAAATAATTATTAAGAACTTGTGGTATGATATTGATTTCTCCATATGACCATCAACAATACCATGTTTACCAAAATGTGTTTTGCACATCAAATTTTACAACATTCTTGTCAGATCACCCCGTAGTCTTTTAAGACCCAAATTAGATAATTATCCCATAAAATGTGATACTGATATTGTCTTTTTTTCAAATATCCATCAATATATCTCAATTTACCACTGGCGGTTGGACCAGAGCAGACAGTACTAGAATCGGAATTGTACAACCACATGATAAAGATACATATATATCCCCAACTTATGACTTGATGGATCACCATATGATGCATTAGAGTAATAATAAGAAAGTTAAGAATATACTGATCTTTGATCCGAACAATTTTTAGTTAAGCTCTTCTATATCTTAATAATTACAAGCTTCATTTTGATTATAACTCTTATATCTGTGTTGATATTGACACTTAATAAATCTAGCTTATAGCATCCAGGGTTGCATGTGTGTAACTTTGCTCACATATTCAAAGCTCAATACTAAAGTTGAGAGAATATAAGTTTCACCACCAACTAATATATTTCCATTATCATCACCTCGATTAGTAGTTACAATATTGTCAACATCGCTATCATTATTTCAAATTTCTCCTAGGATTACAATGTTAGAGTGTGACGATGTTTTGTGACTCTCATCATCTCATTGTGTTCTTGTTCCTTGATTGCATTTAGTTCCCTTTACCTCGTGCTAGATTAGATTTCTATTTCTCTTTATAAGAGATTGTGGAAGTTTTGTCATACCCTTTATTTACGACCTTTGGTAGTGTTGGTTGGAATGTTTTAGAACGTTTAGGTTAAGATCCAAACAATAGAAATTCTCAATTAGAAGCTTCATTATCATCATCTTCCTCACCAGCATCTCCTCCGACTTACATTTTTTTTCAATCTACTAGGTAAGGAATTCAAATGGGCATGGTCAATGTCCTACTTCATCAACTAATGGATTCTTAACCTCAACAACACTTCATTAATGTATCATTGGATCATCCTCATTTTGGACAAATATTTATATCACTAGACTCTTCTTCTTCCTTCTCTTCCTTCTCTTCTAATCTTTAACTGCATAATATAATAAAGATAGACCATCTTCTTTGTGCAACAATGAAAGATGCAATTTTGCACTTTCACACTTCTAGCAATGAGGAAGAAAGTTGACTAATTTCATTCGAAACCTCTTGAAGAAGTCGTCTAAGTGAGAATGTGTTCTGTAACTTATTTTCAAATTAGGAATTGATTTTTCATATTTTAATTATCACTCAAATGTAAGGTAAATAAGTGGTATAATTAAAATAGTCATCCTCTATTGTGTTGATAATTAATAATTGATTATTTTATATTATCAATATCCAATTTATATTTGAATGACAATACAAAGGATCACTGAAGCTTCTCAAAATATTCCTCGTTAATAGTCATATGCCTATTTTGACTCTAGGTAACAGACTCAATAACTAATCCTCTATTTGGTTGTAGTTTTGATATTATACTTCAGAGGAGCACTAGGAGATCATCATTTGATTAAACACTATCGATATTGATATGTTAGGTTAAGATACTAACCTAACATACTCAAACAAAATTTCCTTATTATGAAAAAAAAAATGTGTACTGCCATATGAAAAAAAATTCCCATTGGTTGACCCATCTTTCAAAAATGTGATCAGGCGCCTCTTGATTTCCTCTATTCTTTCACGAATCAAGTTGTTAACGTTGTCTATTTGCGGCTCTTTTCTATGTAAACCTTGTATAGAACACGCAAGGGCTTTATTTTCATAAGAAACTTCGCAATATAATCACAAAATATAACAAATATATTAATTTGTTATCTACCTACCCTCAATAGTGCTAGAGTACAAAGAGATTTTCCAATGGACAGAAGTGGACATGTTATTCAATTAGATGTTTTTTTCCTAGGATAACAATTTTAACAAGAGAAAGTGAATTACAAACCTAGTTGTTGTGGAACATAGAATCTCTCTGGCAATAAATTTCCTCATTAATCAATAGAATGATGATAAAGGAATTTTATTAAATATTGTCCATTTTTATTAACTTTTTTCGATATATTGAGTTTACTAATTCCCATCATCATCATCAAAATGAGAGGCAATATTGATTAAAATGAGATAAAATGTTTCAACCATGTAAGAAGACAATAAAATGAACCAATAGGAGAAGATAGCTTACTTCATGTTTCAAAAACACCAGTCACAATGGAAGAAAAGGATTCAAGTGGTAAGAAAAGAACGTGTTGCTCGTCAGTGAGTGGAATAGAGGATCAAAGGGAAGTTGGGTGCTAATGGAGAAGCAAGAAAAGTAAGGAATGGTCCTATAAAGAGATAAGAGGTGTTAGCAATCAAGTCAACTGAAATTTCTGTATTGGCAGAGTTCAAGAGCATGAAGTAGTGAAACATAAAAAATAATACTGATAGCTGGGCACTGGAAACTTTGTTTATGTTGATGAAAGTTAGCATCTCAATTGGATTAATTCAGACAGCACTCAAATTTCAAAGACACTATCAGAATTAATGCAACCATCACATTTTAGTCACTATCAATCTATTTTTAATGTCAATGATAGCATGTTTAGCGCGCGCACACACAAATGGAAAAAAGGGGCAGCCTGCATGCTTGCGCTTAAATCCAGGGACTGAAAGATATAATGTTGATAAGCATACTTGTTTAATAAAATGATATCGACATGCTGCAACTGCCTCCTGACAATGTCAATATTAATGATCTTATCGAGAGATTCTGCGTCAACCACAGCAACTGTAAGATCCAGATGAATGCCTACTTCCTTCAGATCGGCAACAAACTTATCAGGTCTTGCTAGCCCAGACGTCTACAGAACAATTTATACAAACATAATCTCGTTTTAAGATAATCAATCAACAAGTAGAACCGCATAATAAAAAGGCAATAGAATAAGACCTCAACGAGAAGACAGTCGAAGTTGTGCCTACTATCGACAATCCGCTGAAGGGACTCCCGGAACGGCCCACTGACATCACAGCAAGCACAGCCTGAAATCAACACGGTATCAGTTTAACCAACAAAGGAGAAACCAGATCGGCCAAGCGAGGAGAGAAAAAAGAGGGAACCATGGGTGAGGGAGACGGTGGATAGGTTAAAGGCCTGGTTGAGGCGGTCGGCGTCAAGGAGAAGGGAATCAACGTCGGAGTCGGCGAACTCGTTGACGAGGACAGCGAGTCGGAGGTCGCCGCGGTTGTCGAGTAGGTGCTTGAGAAGCGTGGTTTTGCCGCTGCCGAGAAAGCCGGTGACGAGGGTGCAGCCCATGCGGCCGCCGGCAAGGCCGGACCGCCGGTTGAACACCCGATTCTCAAACGCGGCGCTCATCTCGTTCCCCTCCATTCTTCACCGCCTCACTGGAATCGGTTCAGCCCTCGACCCTCGTCCCTCGTCCCTCGTCTTAGCAAAAATAGCAAAAAACTTGAATAGAAAAAACTTGGTATATAGTGTTTTAAAATGAACGAAGAATACTTATTTACCTTTCTCTTATGAAAAGCACCTTTAGAGATCGTGCCTCCGCTTTCTCTAAAGTCCACTATCGCTTATTCGTTATGGCCACCTCCTCCAATGTAATTATCCCTTCAATAAAGTGTATTAATACAT
>JBBUKS010168292.1:0-17106 GCA_038050645.1 Hedychium gardnerianum
GATATTGTCCACTTTGAGCCTAGGCCCTCATGGTTTTGCTCTTGGGCTCTACCCAAAAGGTCTCATACCAATGGAGAGATCTTTTTTTTATAAGCCTATGATCTTTCTTATGTATTTTCAATGTGGGACTTTATTTGCAACCTTGCAACCCCAACATTATTGTACTCCTCAAACTAAAGACCATCATATTCCAATCGAGACAATTCTTTTCCACGGTGTTTGGGCGCATGCCTTACATGAAATACTTGGAGCATCACCTGCCTTGAGAGCTTATTATGAATTTTTACTGGAGGCCCACACCATTATTCTCATGATTTGGACCTCCTCCACCTCCTTTGTTAAAGTTCCCCACATGACTCCATCTTGATTATGAAGTTGATATTACTTATTGATTAATGAAATTCACATATCTTTATAATGATATGATATTATTCATAATAATACTTGAATATCGGAGGGACTTTATAGGATAACTCCCTATAAACTTTTTAATGTGTGCTATTCTTCATGGAATCGAAGGCTATGTCATGAGGAGAAAATTTTGACGTCTACGTTCTTTGATGTGAGGTAGATTTTTGTCGCCATGTCAACACGGTTAGATTTTCGCACTGCATTATTTTGGTGCGAGAAGACAACCGAAAGACGTTGAAATTGAATATACTAAGGTGTTGCAGAAGAAGCCCATGGCCATCCTCCGCTGCCACTCCGATTTCTCTAAGCGTCTGACCAGAGCACTTTCCCGGTAACTACCGCGCGAAGGCTGCATCCAAGGGTGGTGGTGACAGTAAGTTTATCTGCATTCTCTTATTTTTTCTGGAAAATGGTGAACCGAGGATCGAATTCATCAAGTTCTGGAAATTATTTTTTTTCTTATTTATCTTGCATTCTCTCAGCCGGTGCAGCCTCCAAAGGAGTCATTACCTCATGGACATTACTTCCCTTGATTACCAGTCCGTTTTTCGGCACAATTAGCACTTTGAATCATCCATCATTCCGCCCGGCACAATTAGCACTTTGAATCATCCATCATTTTTTGAATGTCAATCTTTTTAATTTAATCATCTTTCTTTTAAGGGTTTGATATTATGGTTGGAAAACATGGAACAATGTTGTGTTCTTACAAAGTTTTCTAATCTTAATTTCGGTGTGTGTGTGACTCTGCTTACGACATTGAGAAGAAAGCCCTTACTGCTGTCCCTGGCTCATTACCAAGAAGTTACAAATCATGAACTTTACTCTTGGCTATTGGCTGGAGGGAACAAATTCATGACCTTATGATGTCCCTTCCTCTTCAGATTAATATTGAGAATATTTGTAAATCTGTCAATCAAAATCCTCCACATTTTCTCTTCTGGGATATTGTTGATCGTCTAAAGTTAAGTATTTGAGAAGCTATTTTCTTCCTATTAGATTTGTTAATATTTTTCTGTGCAATATCTGCAAACCTCATATGTTAATTATCATCTTGTTCTCAATATCTGATTTTGTGTCATCTTGTTCACAATATCGAGTCATAGATTTTTTGGCCATCAACTCGGCGAGGAGGCTACCCCTCATAAGATGATATAACTTCCAATTATTTGACGGATAGAAGGGTTTGTTGCCAAAAGGAATGTGGAAGGAGTACAAGTTATGAAATCTTATCTGTCAATTACTTGAGCTGGGACTTTTTATTGTATCGTCGATGATTAAAGAATTCTTTGGAGCATGGTTTGCTAGCAATTCAGGATTTCTTGAAAAATTAGAGGTTTAGATGCCCGGATGTTGCTAAATATATTATAAGATATTTCATTTGATCAGTTCCCATCCCATAGTAGATCTGGATCCCTTTGCTTTCTAAATATTGGTTTGCTATGAGAAAGGTTGACATAGCAGTACGCTAGAGAATCAAATTGCAACAACATTTTTTTTATACCTAGCCCAGGATATTCAATTTTTTAAGTCGATTAATTTTGGAGATGACCAATCCTATTCTATGAAAGTTTTCGATCGGCCATCAAAATAATTGATCATATAGAATGGCCCGACATCCTAAGTTTTATTATTCCATTGAAAGAAAATGCATTATAATAGTTATAATTGAGAATTAAATCATAAATATTTGAACGATTGCATGGACGCCTATCACTGCATCTTGATTTATGAGTTTAAGGTGGATGACATGTGTACTGTATTTTGAAATCTTTATCTTAATGATCGATGAAAATTTTTATAGGATCTTATTGATCATCTTCAGAATTAATCAATTCGAAGAAATAAATATTTAAATTATCAAAAAAAAATACACCATACGGACAATGTGTGGGAATAAAATTCGAATGCATGGAGGCCTCATATTTTACCTACATTATTTGTGATTGTTAACATGCATCTAACATATCCTAAATACAAATTTAATGATCTCTTCAACAGTAATCTCTAGTCCCAAATGGGCTCGTTGCTCTACCCGATAATCAAAATTTATCTTTTATCTCTTTCTATAATACTTTCATGTTATTTAATTTGCTAATATTACAACTTATGTGCTTAGTTTTTGGATCACTTTTGTTAATTTTCAGGTGCTATATATCTCTTAGAATCTCGATTTCGAGATTGAGCATATATTACACTTCGAGGGACCGAATTTATTATTCTCTCTCCGACTTCATAGATATTTGAGAATCATGGGATTAAGTTTATTATTATTTCTCTCTCCGATTCTATGGATACTCGAGAGTCGTGGGACCAAGCTTTTTATTCTCTTCCCAATTCCGCGAATATTTAAAAGTCATGAAATAAAATGTATTATTCTTTCCCCAACTCCACGGATATTTGTAAGTCATGGGATCTAGCTTATTATTTCTCTCCCCGATTCCGTGGGTATTCGAGAGTCATCGGATTAAACATATTATTCTTTCCTCGACTATGCGAGTATTCAGAAGTCGTGAGATTGAGCTTATTATTTCTTTCCCCGATTTCGCGAGTGTTTGGGAGTCGTGGGATCGAGCTTATTATTTCTCTCCCCGACTCTACGGGTAATTGAAGTCGTGAGATCAAACTTATTATTTCTCTCCCCGACTCCGCGAGTATTCGAGAGTCGTAAGATCGAGCTTATTATTTTTCTCCTTGTCTCCACGGGTACTCAGGAGTCGCGAGACCAAACTTATTATTTCTCTCCCCGACTCTGCATGTATTCAGGAGTCGTGAGATATAGCTTATTATTTCTCTCCCCGATTACATGAGTACTTGGGAGTCGTGGGACCAAGCTTATTATTCTCTCCCCAACTCTACGGGTATTCGGGAGTGGGACCGAGCTTATTATTCTCTCCCCAACTCTACGGGTATTCGGGAGTCGTGGGATCGAGATTGTTCATGCAATCGTCCTCGGATCAAGGTTGACCAAGTTGACTAAGCTTTGATTGGCTCGAGCTTGAGTTTCAATGTTTGATAATATGTGAGAGAGAAGTCAAGTAGGTCAAAGAAGTATCAGATACTTAACTTAGAAAGTCGTAACTAAGGTTGGCAAGGGAATACTTAGATGAAAACTAGGCAAAGGAAGTCTTAGCGAAAGGCTAGGCAGTGAAAGACCTAGTTGGGAATTAGGCAAAGGAAGTCCTATCGAGAGGCTAGGCAATGGAAAACCTAGTAAAAATTAGGCAAGGTAAAATCCTAACTGAGATTAGACAAGTGAAAGTCCTAACTGAGATTAGGCAAGGGAAAGTTCTAACTGAGGTTAGACAGGGAAAAGTCCAACAAGAAGGTTGGCAAGGGCAAAGTCCAAGTGGGTCAGAGAGGACTAGACACTTGGTAATCAGAAGTCCTAACTGAGGTTAGGCAAGGGAAAGTCCTAACTGAGGTTAGACAAGAGGAAGTCCTAACTGAGATTAGACAAGAGGAAGTCCTAACTGAGGTTAGGCAAAGGGAAGTTCAAGTGGGTCAAGGAGAACCAGACATTTGGCATGAGTGAGAAAGTCCTAATAGGTCAAGGTTGATCAGATATTGGGCAACGGAAAGTCCCAACAGGTCACAGATAACTAGATGTTGGATAGAGGAAGTTCTTGTAATTCAGGTTTGAAAAAACTGAATTTAGAGTTATCGCCAATCGATTGGTAAACCCTAAATCCGGAATCCGAGTTTTAGGGTTGGCCAATCAATTGGTGTAATCAATTGGTGGCCTAGCCAATCGATTGGAGTCGCCTTCCAATCGATTGGCAGAAGCCTTCTCGTGAATAGGATCTTGGAAGAAGACAAAATCATGAGGGAACAGTAGCTGGGGAATCGATTGAGTTAATTGATTCAACCTAAATCTCGAGTGAACAGAAGGTTTGTGAATCGATTGGGGCAATCGATTCAGCCTGAGCCAATCGATTGGCCAGAGTTCTCGAGTGAATGGAAGGTCTCTGAATCAATTGGGGCAATTGATTAGAGGCTAACCAATCAATTGGTATGACTCACCAATCGATTGGACAGACAAAAAAGAGTCATTCTGCAAGTATTTGAACGATCATTTGATGTGGCAATCGATTGAGAGACATTTTTCAACCTGAGAGGAACCTTAGAAAAGGGGGTTAGAGAAGAGTTTGAAGACGCCAGTTCTTGAGAAGTTGGGGAGAAAAGTGTTGCTGCATTTCCAACCACCAAGAGATATTTTCAAGTAACAAGAGACCAAGCAAGGAAGGTTATTCATTATAAAAACATTTTCGATTGTATTTGCTTTTGTATTGCGTATTTCTTTTTATATTCTCATGTTCAAGATTGTACGACGTTTCTCCGCCTCTGAAAAGTTTTCGAGAAGGAGGTTTTTCATAGTGAAGCTGTGAGAAAGAGTCGGACCCTTGGATTAGTCACCTCAAGGAAGTGGATACCAAGTAAATCGAAGGAGTTAGCATTGTGAAGTCTTCGCTTCGAGTTTTTCGCTGCCATTCAAGTTCAAAAAAGCAAAGCTAGCTATTCACCCCCCTCTAGCTTATACCGGTCCTAACAAGTGGTATCAGAGCGAGGTCCTTGCTCTTTACCGGACTAATCATCGGAAGGATCAAAGAGCTAGAGGAAGAAGAAGAAAAGCTCTAAATTTTCAACAAGTCAAGGACTTATCATCAAAGGAGCTCAACTTCAAATGGATTTCTGAGATAGGTTCGGTTACAACATTCGGGCACCTCCACCCTTCGGATTTGGAGGATTCAATCAATGGAAGGCTACAGTGGAAAATTTCCTCATGATGGACATAGAGCAATAGTTTGCTCTAATGGAGGGATTTGAAGCTCCTAGAGATGACCAAGGAAAAATTCTCAAGAAGAAGAAATGATCTACTGAGCAAGTTCAAAATCTGAGACTCGCGAAAAGATAACAAAATTATTGTTAAATATTTTATCTAATGATATCATGTGCAAGATAGGTGAATATTAAGATGCTAAGGATTTATGAAACAAGTTGGCAATGCTCCATGAGCATCCCTTCTCAATGCCAAGTGAAGACAAGTTCAAAGAGGGAGACTCTTTAGAACAAGAGCATGAGGATTCAAAGATTAAGAGGTGCTCAACATCCGAGGATGAAATCGAAGAAGCATCCATCTCAAGGATTGAGAGAGAGAGGCCATTGACACCTGAATGAGAAGATGCTTCTACATCTGAAACCAATGGAGAAGAATCATGCTTCACCTCTACAAGTCAAGGAAGCACAAATCGTGAAGGTATATCAATTTTTTGCATTAAAAATAAAAATCATATTAGATGCTTTGAGTGTAGGGAGAAAAGATACTATAAGAGCAAGTATCATAAATTGGTCAGGGATAGAGGCATCCATCAATATTTTCCTCCTTCTGGGATGGAGTAGCCACTTACTCTCCCGGCTCAAACATAGTCGCAGTTCGAGTACTTATTTCTCTGTCAGGGAAAGAGGCATCCATTGATATTTTCCTCCGTTTGGGATGGGGTCGTCACTTACTCTCCCGACTCGGATATAGCCTCGGATCGAGTATTTATTTTTCTCTGTCAGGGATAGAGGTGTCCATCGACATTTTTTTCGTTTGGGATAGAATCGCTACTTACTCTCTCGACTTGGAAATAGTCGTAAATCGAGTACTTATTTTCCTCTGTCAAGGATAGAAACGTCCATCGACATTTTCCTCTGTCTGGGACGAAGTCGCTACTTACTCTCTTAACTCAGACATAGTCATGGATCGAGTACTCATTTCCCTTTATCCCTGACAAAGGCGTCCATCAATATTTTCCTTCGTCTAGGATAGGGCCGCTACTTATTCTTTCGACTAGGTCATAGTTGCGGATTGAGTACTTATATCCCTCTGTTAGGGATAGAGGTGTCTATCGACATTTTCCTCCGTTTGGGATGGAGTCGCCACTTACTCTCCCGACTCGGACATAGTCACCGATCAAGTACTTATTTCCCTCTGTTAGGGACAAAGGTGTCCATTAACATTTTCCTCTATCTGGGACGGAGTCACCACTTACTCTCCCACTCGGACATAGTGGGACAGGGACAGGGTCGCCTACAATATATTCCTCCATCAGGGACGAGGTCGCCTCCAACTTATTTTTTCTCTATCAGGGACAAAGTCGTCTGCAACATAGAATTCTTTGTTAGGGATAGAGTTATCACTTATTCCCCCGACTAGGACTTAGTCATGGATTGGTTTCTCTAAGCCTCAACTAGTTGTGGCTCATTGTCTTCATACTAGGTCTAATTGCATTTATTTAGTTTTTTTTAGTATAAATTGTAATTCTTCCTTCCAAACTCTATCTTGAGAGGTTCCACCTTAGCCATCAGTTGCTCCCTCTTGCTCTTCTGCACTTCCAGCGTATTAATTACAAGGACACTGATGTCAAAGATCTCGAAGTCATTGACAGGACAATTGCCTAGTCAGTCGGGCTACACCCTCTTTTGACTAAACTTGAGGGAATGCTTGTGACGAGGATGTAAGTAGGGGTCCATGTGGCGGGCCCTTAAATCGGTCAACAAAGAGTCCATGTAGGAGATCCCTTAACCTGGTCAACGCAGGGGTCGTGTGGTATGATCCAAGACTTGGTCAACATAGACTCCATGTGGCATGTCAATAGTCTCTGACCAACCGAGACAAGATGAGCTGACCTCCCGACTTGTCGACTCATCGAGCTGCCGACCTCCGGACTATTGGTGCTAGGAGCACAACATTTTAATCTAGAATTTTGATGTATGACTAAGGTTAAAGTTAGGTATGGTGAAATCTAACGATTTAGTGTCAAGTGTGCAGGTGCATAGAACTTGACCAGTGAAAAGTCCAAGTGAGTGAAGCTAAATAGCTAAAGTCTTAGTTGTGAACCAAGTAGTGAAATACTTAGTTGAATGAATGAAAAATCCTAGTGAGTAAAGTTAGGTACCTAAAGTATTGGTTGGGAACCAAACGAGGAAATTCCTAGATGGGTGCTAAGTGAATCAAGTCCAAGTGTGTAGACAAGTCCAAGTATGTAGAATCAGCGGGAGACTAATTACTTGGCAGAACAAGTCTGAGTGTGTAGAATCAGCAGGAGACTGATTGTTTGGCAAAACAAGTCTAGGTGAAATCAGTTGGAAGCCGATTGTTTGGCCACCCAAACTAGATAGGTCAAAATCTAGTTAGGTAAAATGCGAGTAACTTTAAAATCTTATATCATACTTATTACATGTTACAATTGCAGAGAAGCATGTTTGACGGTTTTAGATAACCGAAGGAGTCTGGGGTGACTGACTGGTAATAACTCTCGACAGGAGAAGTCGAAGGGTTCCAGGCGACCGTGCATGGTACAGGGGCGACTGGGGTGAATGGGTGACCATAGAAGCTTCCAAGAAATTGGGAAGAAATGTTAGCAACAACCGTTGGAGTTGGATCAAGATCAGGGTTGACACTTCTACAAGCGACCGTGAAGTATAATGCGTCCGGGCAACTTCGTTAACGTTATCTAACCAGATAAGAGTTGTGGTCATGTCAGCACTTGTACATGCGCCCGAGGAGGATCCAAGCGCTCGGAGAAGTACTATATAAAGGGTTCTAGGGCAAAAGTTGAAAGCATCTCATTTTCAAGATAATTCCTTCACAACTTCTCTTGTGCTCGTACTCGAGTGCTCTTCCTCTCCTCGTGGAATGACACACTGCAATCTGTGCTTCATTTTTAGACGGCAACATCTAGATAACATTTTATTTATTTATGTTGCCTTACATATTTTATTTTATGCTTAATTTTTATATTCTTTTTCTATAAGTTTTCTCCACCGAGGAGGAATTAGAAATAAGAATCACATTACTTTTAATTGTTGCGCATGTCTACTTTTTAATTTGTTTGGGTAAATTAACTACATGTTATACCTACTTGGTTCTAATTGTGATAAATTATTTAGTTAATATTTTATTCTGCTGTGCTATCGCTCTGTTTATTAATTTTATTATTTGAAAATTTGCTCGTAAAATTCATAATGCTATTCACCCCCTCTAGCGTCGAGTTCGATCCTATAATTTGGTATCAGAGCAGGTTGAGCTAAAAGAAACTAGGAAAGCTTGGTGAAGTGCATGTCTACGCTGGATTATCCTACTTGATGCATCTAGTCAAGTGGAATTAATAGAAGTTATCTCGCCTCACTCTAAACTAGTTAGACCAAGAAATTGTATTAAAGTTGATTCATCTCCAGATTCTTAAGTTAGCTTTGTCTTAGGAAGTGATCGTTGCTCTAATAATCAAGAAGACCCCTGCTTGCCTCTTGCCTCACCACTACCTTGAAGCTAATTAGGAAACTTCTGCTTAATTAGCCTAAAGCAACACCTGAATCTAACACATGGTGAACTTTGTGCTTAAGATGAAGCAAACAAAATAAATCAAATAATAATCCAAGCCCAGCCCAAGCCAAACTCTAGCCCTAATTACAACCAAACTAAACCCAAACCAGACCATTTAGACCTTAATACAACATAAATAAAATATTTATTTTAGAAATATCTTTGCAGGAAAGATTTAGCACAACCCGCCCATCACTTTTTAATGACAACAATTTTTCCTATTGAAAAAATAGGACGGATCTTATGAATGAGATAGAAGACTATCTAGTAGTAAAGCAAGACTTTGAACTACTTACAAATAACGATGGGCAGCCAGTCCCTTACTGCAACTGGACAAGTAAAAACAAAAAAAAGGCTCAAGCCAATGATAGAGCCATAACTACATTGCAGTGCTAACTAACATAGGAACAATTGACCAAAGTCGACCCTTTCAGCAGCTCTAAACAACTCTGGGGAAAACTAATTGAGCTACATGAAGGCTCAGTTGACTCACGAATTGCTAAAGATGACTTGTTATTAAGTCAGCTCCAAAGCATCCATATGAAAGAAGGTGAAACAGTAAGTCAGCTTCACAGCCGCTTTAAAGAAATATTAAACGACATTCATGTAATCAGCGAACAAGTTGATAATCACACTTAATCAAGTAGCACTTAAGGCATTTCCAATGACCAATTTATGAGCATTATTTGTTGACACTTACAAAGTATCCAAAGATCTTTTTGTCATTAAACTAGATGAATTCTTTTGTGATTTTAAATTACATGAGAAGACTAATCTCGATCAAAAGAGAAGGGTATAACTTTAATTGTAGGAAAATCAAAGACAAAATCCAAACCCAAGAAGAAACTGAATCAGAATACGAATCTGAATCGTCAACTAATAAAGATAATCTATCTTTCGAAGTATCACATCTGGTTAAAAGGATGATCCGACGAAAGAAATTCACTCAAAGATTTGTGAAGAAGGAAATCTCGAACAAAGACCTAGCCAATGTCCAATGTTATGAATGTCGAAAGTAAAGACACTTTAAAGTTGATTGTCCACTTTTGAAGGAGAAAGAAAGGGAACTAGAAAAGAAGAAGAAGAAGAAAACACTGAAAGCAACTTGGGACAAATCCTCATCTGAATCTGATTACGTCAACCTTCTAACACTGATAGCAATTCAGGAAGCATCAAGCTCAGAGTCCGAGTCAGATACAACTCAACATCAGACTCAAGTCAAGTCAACGACTCAAACGAGTCAGCTGACGAGGTAACATATGCTTTACTTGAAAAATTATATACTACTATTGCTTATTTGACTAAGAACCTGACTAAATACAAATTCAAAGTTAAGACTTTATTTAAGGATTTTAAAGACCTTAAGGAAAAATCTAACTTAGACTTATTAACTCGGGTTATCCTAGTTGAAACCTCAACCAGGTGTCAAAACTTGAGGAATAGAATTCTGACTTAAAAATCCAAGTTAGTGAGTTAAAATCAATGTTGAGTAAGTTCACATCTGGGTCTAAGTATTTAGATATGATGCTTGGATCCAAACGAGCTACGTGCAATAAGACTGGACTTGGATTTAACTCACATCAAAATCATGTTTCTTATCTTATCATAGTCAAAGACATGCTAAAAATAGACTTGTTTAGATTCCTAAATTATGCTTGGTTAATCAATTAGAGAATAAATGCTATTGGGTACCTAAATAATACATACATGTGATAAATGTTAATGTTTGCTATGTCAACCCAATTACAAGATTGAAATCAATTAGAGTACCAATTTAGCAGGAACTATCTCTTAAATTGCTTAGACTAGGATTGAATCAGACCATGCTAATTTCAAAAATGAAATATTTTCAAATCATGCTTGGATCATTATTTTCAAAATTACATATTTCTTTTAAATCTGCATTATCATTTTTACAAATGGACTTAGCCTAGATCCTACCATAGTCAGCATGCACCTATAGATCTATGCAGCCAACATCTCACAAACACCTAAGGTATAACTTGTTTGTGCTTGTAAAACATAAAATGACTTGAGATGTTTAAGACTCGGCCTTGATTCTAAAATGCTTAAATCTGTGCATCAATATGAATCGAGGCTTAAAACTTTCAAATTAATCAAGTTAGTAATTTTCACCTATTTACAGCTGAATGTTCATAAAATGAAACTGGAAAACCCTTATCTAACTTGACCAACAGATCAAAAACTCCTATCCTATCGATAGTCAAGCTCAAAATCAAATTGGACATCTCAAAAGTTTTTTAAAAATTATTTTGATATCAAAACTTATATTTTTCAAAATCTTACTTTTCGGTTCATGTTAACTTATATTTTGACATAATTTTTATGCTTGAACTTAGGGATTGATTGAACCTGATTAAAAAATTATTTTCCAAAAAAAAAATCAACATTTTTCTTACCCAATCGCCCGGACAGTATACAGGCGCCCGAGTAATGACATGCAGAAAAGTTCAACAGATTTAACCAATTTCAATAAAAAAATATTTTATCCCAGTCAACTAGTTAGCTCCTCGATCACCTGAACAATCTTTTTATAAAGAACCACGGCTAAATGCCAAAATCTCACCCCAGAACTTGTTTCTTTCCTCAAAAATCAAATCTCTGCCACATTCAAGCTCATTTTTGACACCGCTTCTCAAGTTCAAGAACTGCTCAAATCATCATGTCTAGATCTAGATGTAAGTCTATTGATGTTAATGTCTCAACAATTAATTCAAGATTTCCCTCTGAGGACCTTAAGCATAAGTATGAACAAATTACCTACATCCTATTACCTCCTAAATATCTTAGCCATTCTCAGACCATTGTGTTGACTCCATCGATGTCATATCTCACTACAGTCTGTCAAAACTTGTGTATTGTAGTCAAACAATCAATCTTGATTTATGCTCTGAATTCTATAATAATTTGATCAAATTCAACGATCTTACCTATACCACTCAAGTCAAATGTATTGACATTACCTTCACACCTAACCTAATCAGAGAACACCTTGATTTTCACCCGTCCACCTTCGGACTAGATTGTTTTTCAATAGTTAGTCTACCTCTTCCTAGTCCTTTCTCCCACATCTCATTAGATCTAATCTACTCATATCTTTCTAGTGGTCATCGAAATCCAAACCTAATCAATTTCCACTGTAGTAAACTTCGAGCAACAGACTATGTTTTAAACAAAATTATCCATTCTTGCATTCTACTAATTCATATTCGAAGTCTAACTATCGTTTGACCATCTCACTCTATTCTATTATACGCACTCCAACGTAAATTGGACATCAATCTAAGCTTACACATTTTCAACTCTATAATCTTTCATGCATTCACTCATACTGAAAATAAAGTCCTTATGCCTTATAATCATATATTAACCCTCACTTTATCATCTCTCGGAATTGAGGTTTACGGAGGAAACATTCAACCCTTAACCACTCGTGACATCATAAGTTTTAGACAATTCAACTAGCAAAATTGGTCCTTAGAGGACATATTTTAGTCTAGAAAAATGGAAGACAAGAACATCCATACCTCGAACTTGAAGATATTTCAGCCGCTATGCCAGCCATGATCGACATTGATATAGATGAGACATATGTATCTCAAGTCCCTAAAGCACCTTCCGCATCTTTGACTTTAGAAGCCAGAGTTGCACATTTTGAGGAAAATGTTTTTAGTAGATATCAGCTACTGTAGACTCAAATTCAGGAGCTACGGGATATGATCCAAGCAACTCAGAAACCTACTTCCTCAACTATCTAGATCTTGAATTGCAGTTTACTTAATTTGCATATCCATCAATTAATTCATTTCAATGAAATTATTTACCTGATGTCAGTTATTGTTTTCTCTTCTTATTTAACCCATTTATTTTGATATATGAAAAAGGGAGAGAAAAAAAAGGGTTGATTACATTTTTTGAAGGTTTAAAAATATTTCTCAAAATTATAATTTCAAAAATTATCCATGGGGAGAGCTCAAGTTATGAAATTAATTTATTCATGTATGATTGCACTAATATTTATTTCTTTGTCATACATTGAATATATACAACTCTTGTTTATTTGTGATTATTTTTCTAACTTAACTTAGTTTTCATACTATCAAAAAGGGAGAAATTATTGATGTTGGGACAAAAACATTTTAACCCAAAGTTTTGATTATGACTAAGGTTAAAGTTAAGTGTGGTGAAATCTAACGATTTGGTGTCAAGTGTATAGTTGCATGGAATTTGACACTGAAAAGTCCGAGTGAGTGAAGCTAGATAGCTAAAGTCTTGGTTGTGAACCAAGCAGTGAAATTTCTAGCTGAGAACTAGGTTAATAAAAACTCCTAGTGAGTGAATCTAGGCAGCTAAAGTCTTGATTAGGAACCAAGCAAGAAAATTACTAGCTGGGTGCTAGGTGAATCCAGTCCAAGTGTATAGAATTAGTTGGAGGTTGATTTCTTGGCAAGTAAAGTCCAAGTGTGTAGAATTAGTTGGAGGCTGATTGCTTGCCAAGATAAGTCCAAGTGTGTAGAATTAGTTAGAGACTGATTACTTAGCAAAACAAGTCCAAGCAAAATTAGTTGGAAGTTAATTGCTTTGCCACCCAAACTAAATGGGTTAAAATCTAGTAAGTGCGAGTAACTTTAAAATCTTATATCATACTCATTACGAATTATAACTCTAGGGAAGCATGCTCGACAGTTTCAGATGACTGGAAGGAGTTTGGGGCGGCTAGCTTGTAATAACTCTCAACAAGAGAAGTCAGAGGTTTCCAGGGTGCACGATACAGAGGCGACCAAGGCTAACGGGCAATCATAGAGGCTATTAGGTGACTGGGAAGAAATGTTATTAGCGATCATTGGAGTCAGGTCAAGATCATGGTTGACCCTTCTACGGTTGACCATGGAGTGTACGGGTGCTCGGGCAACTTCGTTGATGTTATCTAACCGAATAAAAGTTGTGGCCACGTTAGCACTTGTATTGGCGTCCAGGAAGGCTCCAGGCGCCCAGAGAAGTACTATGTAAAGAGAGTTCTGAAGCAGAAGTTGAAAGCATCCACTTTTCAAGAGAATTCTTTCACTACTTCTTCTATGCTCATGCTCTTCTGCTTCTCATGTTGTGACACACTACAATTTGCGCTTCATTTTTAAATGACAACATCTAATGTAACTTTTTATTTATTTGTGTTGCATTACATATTTAATTTTATGCTTAATTTTTAGATTCTCTTTCTATTAGGTTTCTCTACCTAGGAGAAATTAGAAATAAGAATCAGATTAGTTTTAATTATTGTGCATGTCTACTTTTTAGTTTGTTTGGGTAAATTAATCACATGCTATACCTACTTGGTTCTAATTGTGATAAACTACTTAGTTACTATTTTATTCCATTGTGCTATTACTCTATTTATCTATTCTATTATTTGAAAATTTACTTGTAAAATTTGAAACATTATTCACCACCCCCTTTTAGCGTTGAGTTGGATGCAATAGAAGAGATATCTCCACTTGTTGACTCTCAAACGATAGAATACTAGTAATAACTCTCCACTATAACTTGTCATGTGTAGCTCAAACCACAAGAGGGAAATCTAACTATGTACAAATATTCGGGGGATGTTTCCAATAATTATGAACAACGAAATTTTGGAACAACCATGTCTTTGGAAATAAATGGACCAAAAGGTTATAATAGTGCAACCAAATGTTAAAGGAATAGTACAAATTTTCTCAATTACATAATTTACAATTATAAATAATTAAATTCGAAGTTACGGGGACAATGCATTAAAATATCTTGTATCATTCCCCAAAGGAGATGTAATTCAACTTTAGTGTTGTGACTTACGTGGATCCTTGCTTGGGTCCCTGCTGTGTCCGAATCTTGAAAATTTTCCATTTCGCTATATCCCCTAGTCTGGGGTGCCACATATCATAATATGACTACTTAAATTTCTTAAAGAATTGACACTACAACCAATACAACACAACATGTTTACAACCAAATGCTACTACGACTTTATTATAAGGTACAAGACATAACCACTTACAATTTGTTTAAATTGGGCGGTATTTTCTTTACTCCATTCGAGGGAATTATAGTGTACCATCTCCTGAAGGTGGAAATCTAACACAAATAGGTGTCAATGATGCTCCTCCACGTTGATTGTACAAAATATGTATCTTATTGCCTCTCCAAGTCCATGCAATTTAATTGTTTGATTAAAAGCATCTATGTCCATTAGTCCAAACATACCATATGTAAATAAGACCATTCGAGCAAACTACAAAAGAAATTTTGTAAAATCAAACTCAATGGTTAAACCTACAGGGAATCCACCTGAATAGAATATGGATTGATGGGTTGTCCGATTAGTCTACTTCCACTCATAAGCCAAGACAGCAAAATATGTCATCAAGCATTCCCCATCAGTTAATACATTTCAGTCTAAAATTTGTGAGAATGCCCCCAAATAGAGGTGGATTGAGTCGTTAGACCACAATGGATGTTTTGTGTAACTACAAAAACTAATATATATCACAACCCTCTAAATAGTATGATATAGAAACAAATATTTGTGTATCTACATAATTAACATGAGGTATCAGCAAAGTTATCTCACCTTAATTTTTCAAACGTCTACATAGTTTCAGCGATCTCAGGATTCAAGTCTTGCCCAAATTGTTAAATGACTTGATGCATAGTATTTATTATATTTTAGAGATGTCCTAAGGCAATCGCCTTAAATGTTGTCTTATTTATTTAATAAATAAAGTTTACAATTTGGGTGTATATTCTATATGCATATGATTTTATCTTAAACTCAATTAATAAAGTCCACAATACAAAACATAGAATAAGAGAAATTGTGAATGAATTACAATTAGTTGGTATCTCATCGTGTGTAATAATGTATGTATTGAAAGCTTCCCTAGTCAATATATTGATGAGACTAGACATCGTTGATTATGTGAGACTAGCACATGTCATACACTTTGGTTTATCCAAGCAGTCGATCCTCACTAACTGAAAGTTCGATTAACATAGAAAGTTTGGTTAAAGGGATACCCTCTATTACTAAGGGTCCCCTTGTCATATAATCCAAAGCATCTTCTCTACATGGTGACCCATCCTTCACATCCATATGCATTCACCACACACACATTTAATTAAACACAATCAAGGCACAATACAATAGAACATATTATAGAACAAGGAAATGGACAAATCCATAGTTAATACATTAACATCACATCACAAATACTTCCCACATCCTAGAATTTGGAGATTACTCCATGGAGAAGGAAAAACAAACCAAAGACATGAAAGAAAACATTCTTACAACCCAAATCTGATAATGGAGGAGAATAAATGCTTAGCGAGGAGATTGTCGGTGTCTTCGGGATGTTTCCTTGCTCCGGAGGTGGATGGATCATTGCTTCGGCTCTTGGATGGTTGCTCTAGAATTTCGCCCTAAGGGGAAAGTCCCTCTCCAACCAAGGGAGAAGGAACCTCCTAGTCCAAGCTGTCCTAAAAGAAGGGTTTTCTTGACCCTTTTATAGGTCCACACGACCTTGTGTATAATGCGACACGGTTGTGCCTGTGTGGTATGGTCGTGCCTGTGTGGCATGGTCGTGTCGTGAGAACCTATAGATGGGAGGAACGGTTGTGCCTCATTGGCATGGCCAAACCGTGGGAAGCTAGAGAAATTTAGCATAGCCATGCCTCGTGGGCACAGCCAAATCATAGAACCTACTGTGCTTGGCTCTGGGAATCCTTGGAGACACGATCGTGCTTGTGAGGCACGACCAAACCATGAGACCTACTGGGAGTAAATCACGATTGTGCCTCATGGGCATGATCGAACCATGGAACAAGCTAGAATCCCTTGGATACATGGTCGTGCCTGTGAGGCACGACCAAGTCTAGGCTGAATAAGGCATGGTTGTGCCTCATTGTCACGACTATGTCTTGGCTGAATTCTCTCCAAACTTACTCTGGTGTCCAATTTGCTCCATTTTTGCTCCAAAATATGTCATATCAATCAAAATATAAAAAAATTGATCTCTGAACCAAAGAAGTATAAGTATGATATAATAATGAAATAGGGTGTAATAATATAAATTATGCTCATGAAATGTAAGTAAATGTGCACCAAATAATATCTAGAAACATGCATAATCTACGCACATCATTTTCTAATCTAATTAAGAAATTTTGGTTTATGGAATCCAGATTCTTAAAAACGTTTTAATTTCCAAATTTAATGTATGACAACTATGACATATTTATGCCATATTTATTATGACATGTTTATGCTA
>JBBUKS010168610.1:0-24184 GCA_038050645.1 Hedychium gardnerianum
ATCCAACAATAAAATGACATAAACATCACATGAATTCAATTCCTATGAAACACACCATACACGTGTGTAATGACCTACGATGCATACCATACACGCATGCACCCAAATATGATACACACCAGACACGTGTGTACCACTACCAATCATGGATAATCAAAATACGAGACTGCATGGATAATCCAAAATAGATTAATTCAAGATCAAGCATAAAAGCATCCAAAGCAGGAAATGACATGAATAGATTTAAGGTAATCCAAAACTACCTATCAAATTCATAATACTCATGCACTAAGTACAATATACTAAAAGAGACGAGGTTAGAAGTACTCGCCTCAAAATAGAAGCGTGTCGAATATCCTCAGATCCGACGCTCTATTTCGTATCCAGATCCTATAAGCAAATACACGAAGACTACTTAACTACTAACACAATACTAGAATTAATCTTACTAGTGACTTTATATGAATTAAATGCCTAATTACTGGATCAATGAAACAATTTTATATTTAGAGATTCGCTACCCCTAATCCGTTTAACAAGTCTCCTAAATCTCATATCATTCCACAACTAAATTTCCAATCCATTAATTACCTAGAAACCCTAGGAGTTAAGTCTAGTATCTCATCATCAAGTATATGAACTCCAATTCCCTTAAGGTTTGTTATCCCAATCCGATTAACAAGAGATATAAATATGAGAATACCCTTTAATTCCACATCTTAATCAAAGATGGTATCCTATGAGATCATGTACATTAGTCCTTTAGTTCAATTCAAGCATACTAACTTGTGGACATGCATGAAGTAACATCACTACACAATTTCAAGTTTTACTTCATAACCCCAATTTCAATCATCTTATACGAAACAACCATTAATCATTAGATCAGTTCATAGCTCTATTCAACATCTCCAGACAATTTAGCTAAACAAAATTCATCTACCACATTTTAGAATTCACTACACCTCATATACCCATACTACTACAACCTCAATACAACATCAACAACCCTTATCTGTGTGGATTGTAGCTGCCGAAAACTCAACAGGTTTGGACGAAGATGATCGGAGCAAAGACCGAAACTAAGTTGGTAGTGAAGATAGCCCAAAATCGTTGTATCAACCTAGGAATGATTGGAAACCAAATTCAACCAGTCATCAAGTATCAAAACACCCCAAAATCGATCAATATACTATTCTTACCCTCACTAGTAGTGGTTAACCGAAATATACCTTAAGCAACAGTAGTCATGCCTGACCGGCGGTGGCTGAGATTGGCAGCAAGGTGGCTGGAGCAGAGATGGGTCAACAAGTGAAGCTGCTCCGGTGGCCAAGGGGTCAGATCTGACCTAGGTGCAGCTCGATCTCAACTATGAGCAGGCGGCACGATCCCCGACCTGGTCACCGGCTGCGAGCTGGCTGCAGGAGCAATGAGGTTGATCTCCGACTGCGGCTGGACACCAACTATGGCTCGAGGAAGAAAATAGCAACCAATCAGTGAGGAGGAAGATGGATGGTGAGAGTCACTTCTAGGTCATGGCTGGCCGAATCAAAATCAGCTAATTACCTCTGATTGGAGCAGTGTCGAAGCTTCCCTACATCCGATCAAAAAAAGGAGAAGTTGGCGGTGGCTGTGTGGTGGAGAGGAAGAGCTTGATTGGGGCGATGGTCGAGTGAAGAGGGGAAGAAGAGAAATGAATCGGTGGAGAAATGAGGGGAAGAAAAGAGATAGAGGTAGGTTTAAATAGATTAACTTTAGGTTAATAAATCCAACTTAGATTTTAATTGATTTAATCAACTCTCAAATAAATTAATATTTTAAACATGCCTTCAAAAAGCATGTTATTTATATCCCCATAAACTCCTTTAATTAACTCTGATTAAATCTAAAAATAATTCTAAAATTTCTAATAAATTCTATAAATTTATGTATTCGTTAATGCTCATTATTTAACTATTTTTAATTATCGCATTTAACAAAATCAATTTCAATTCAAGCTTGAACCGTGCTTGATTTAAAAGCTCAATACCAATTAAATAAGTCAAGCTCAATTCAAGCTCGAACCACACTCAATCTAAAAAAATAAAATTAAGTCAAGTTTGAACAATCATTTTAATAGCTTGGTTAATTTTAAGCTCGACTAGACTCGGCTTGATTACCTTATTAAATAATCTTGAATATCATAAAATTTGACTTGGTTTAGTTCGTTTACGGCCCTAGTTAGATATTAGGCATGAGAGGGAAATTTTGAGGGACTACTGAACCATGTTAAAAGTTCGTGTCTTGGTCGATTTATTTTCTTTTTCCTCTTGCTTTCATTGATTTAGTGTGCACTCCGTAACAAGTCTGGTAGGAACAAAAATGAGTTGCAAATAAGGCTATCCATCCTCTCTAGCCTCTCTAATTATCCAATATCACTTGCATGTCAAATGAGCATTGTTACACTTAGGGGTACAAATGAATTGAGTCGGTTCGTGAGCTTTTTAAGCTAGTTTAAATAATATTTGATTCATATATGAAATTATCGAATTCGAGCTGAACTCGAACATGTTCGATTAATTTTTCAAGCCAAATTCGAATATATAATATTTTATTCGAGTGTTCGCGAGCTTTTGTCCACATTGATGTTGATTTTTAAATCAGCACCACCATGGTATTAGTTTTCAAAAACTAACATCACTAGTTTACAAAAATTAGCACCACAATGGTGCTGATTTTTGAAATGTGGTGCTTATTTGAATAATTAAGGTTTGAATAATTCGAATCTCGAAGTTAAGGCATTTTGAATTTTAGTTCGATTCTACTCGAATTAAGGTTCAAACAATTCAAACGGAACTCGAGCTCGAATTCTATTTCAAATTGAACTCGAGCCAAAATTATTGGCATTTTTGAATTTGAATATTATATATATTTTTCGAGTTCGAATTCAAATATTAATATTTTTATATTATTTAGTTTGATTCGGTTCGTTTGCACCTGTAGTTACACTCTTCGATTTCCCTCAAGTCTCTCTCTATTTTTATTTTTATTTTTGAAAATTTTAAGACCTTTAGGATTATCTAACACTTTTTGCCAAAAATGTTTGATACCTCATATTAATGTCAAATAGACATCTTTTCACTTCTAGGTTCCCTTGAATCAGCCTACGTTTAATTTTCCAAACTAAATCTTATACAGTTATTAAACACTTATTGCTGAAACGGTTTAACCACCCAGAGATGCCAATTTTCTACTAAATAAATACTATTACACTTTTGGAGTTCTCCTGAGTCCGCTCATGTTCATTTTTTTTTCTAACTTTAATAGACACTTTTTTACCAATGGTGTTTAACAACTACTACACAATTGGTTAGTCGATTGGAAGTCACTCTAGAAGATAGAATGTGTTTAGTTAAGCACATTTAGCCAAAACATGCTTAATGACCTCAAAAGCTTTGAATCATGCTAAGTTGGACTATTGCACTCCTTGAATTCCCCTAAGTTTGTCTATAGAGTTTTTCTTAATTTTGGCCGTTTTAGGGCCCTGAAACACTTCTAACTAAAAAATTCCCTTGAGTCTATTCATGTTTTTGTTAAGAATTTTAAACCCTACGTAACCATCGAATACTTTTGACTTTGACCATGTGCTTGATTACAACTAAGCGACTAGAATCACATCCAATTGATTGAAATCACTTTTAATTGACAGCACACTAATCAGACTAGAATCACATCCAATTGATTGAAATCACTTTTAATTCACAGCACACTAATCAGACTAGAATCACATCCAATTGATTGAAATCACTTTTAATTCACAGCACACTAATCAATCAACGTTGTAATTAAACCCTTTAATGATAGATCAATATTTAGAATTTAAAATTTAACTATAATATATTATATAAAAAAAATCTTTTTAATGAATAACGAACTCGAGAATACTTTTATATGTATTTTTTTTAATTTAATCTGATATTTAATAAAATAAATTCATTAATCGAATTAGTGATCTATTAAACAGATTAAATACTTAAATACATGATATCAATTTAAAAATAATAATAATAAATCAACTATGGCTTAAATGATGACAGGTCCACTTGAGCAAGTAAACATTTTCACAAAAAAAAAAGGTATGCCCTTTGATAACTTTTAAAATCTATGCGCCTTTCCGATATTCTAGAAAATGTCTTATTTGGTAAATTGTTTGTATCCAATCTCTGAGGGCCATGATTTGTGAAAAGTACTTATCTTCCTAAAAAATGTTACTCAACTTATTGTTATATATGATATTAAAAAATTGAAAAAAATAATAATAATTAATCATTTTCCGGTGAGTACGAAGCAATGAGGAAACTTTGCTGCAAGCCCATTAGATCGTAGTTCTGCAAGTGCTACTACTCTTTCAACGCTTTGGCTCGCCCAACATCTTCCCTTCAAAGAACTCACTTAGCATGCGCTCGAGATCTTCCGGAGTATATCTAATGTACTTGCAAGGGTTCTTACCAGTCTCAACCATTGGCCTGCAACACCAGACCACAAAACTAACTACACACCACGCTACAATGTATAAATTGAAAGAAATGTAATCGACATAGAAACTAACCATTTCAGAAGAAAGGTAAAAAGGGGGGCATGTAGGTAGAATGGAACATACCCAAATCGTTTGATGTAAGATCTGTAAGCTGGTAATAGAACTTCAGCAATTGCAAGTCTCAGATACTCACGCAACTCCTGATCAGGCACTGTCCATTGAGACTGTCTTTGATGAAGCTCCTCAAACTGAGAATTAAAGGACTTGAACCTGACAAGAAAATGGATAATGGTTCATATTGTGCTTTCTACGTAGAATGAGGGAAATCTTCCAGACCTCTCTTTTATTGATGCCTTCGAAACGTTGTTGGCTGCATCATTTCCTAAGGAAGAACCACTACCTGATATAGACACTCCTTGAACAGAAAGTGTTTGCAAAATCTGTAAAATGACAATATGATCAATTCAAACACAAAAAAGAAAAAAAAAAGAAAAAATGAAATCTAAAATGCATTTGACCAATATGAGAACTAACTAGGAGTATCACAATGTTGATGTCCATGTAATTATATGAAGCCGTATTTTCAGAAGGAAAAAAAAGAAGATAAAAGTAAATGAAAGTTTTATGAACCAACTAGATAGAACAAACATGTCAAGAAGCCAGTGTGATTATAGAGCTTGACACACCTTTGCCCAAGCAACCCTTTTGTATTGGTTTGCATTTTGTTGCACAATCCTCCTGTGTCTTTGCACCCAATCATCACCCAATACATCTTTTGCTTCTGATCTGAAATTATCAAGAAAAAAGAGACATAGGTCTTTCAACTCCATGGCAAAATCTAAACATCTAATTAATATTCTTCATACCTGCTTAGAGATCTCACCATATAGTGTATATTGTTCATTAAAAATAAGTAGGTGAGAGAAGGATCTTTGTATTGCTTAGACTTGTTATCGAGGTTGCTTTGTAATGCTTGCATAATACGCATTGTTACAACTGCCAACTGAGAATCCGAGTTATCTCCAGTTACATATTCCTGAAAGAGTTGATTTAATGTTGACTGATAGCTGGCACAGATTTAATGAGCATATATATTAGTAGACCTTTCCAAAAACACATCTATAAGATAATCAGTAACTAGATTAAAATGAATAAAATCAACTGGATGAAGATACTTTGATAAGATGTTTTCAAATAGATGCATGGTTTATGACTCACTCGAATAGAAACTTCACATAATTAATCACATAGCTGGTGAGTGGGTGGACAGTTCCATCAAGGACAGTTGTCCTTGTAGCATCCTTTTCAACTGCCTCTTCAAAGTCCACAAAGGTTTCTTGTGCTGTTTGAGCCAAGCGTTTGGACAGGCTGAAAGCAGCCTCCCTCATTTCAGTACAAGCTTTGCCTTGAAAAACTGTTTCAATCTGACATATTGCAAAAATATTGAATCAATATCATCTTCAATATTCATATCAAACATACAAATTTTACCAACCATTGTGCCATCCATAATGTTATATTCATGCTTGCAAGCAAATGGGAGGACAGATACAAAACGACAGTGGAAGAACTTTCCAGTTTGTTACAGGGTGCAAGGCAAAGCATGAGAAGAAATAATTCTCAACTAAACTTTATGCTATATTAACAAATGCAAACAATTAAACGACAATAACATGGGACCATTGAGTTAAAATTTATTAGCAACCCAATGAATCAGATTGCTCTTGCAGAAAGATACCCATGAAATTTTTTGGATTTTTAAAGAAAATACTAACTTTACCTCTGTATGAAGTTCATGTAGTACTTCATACATGTCAAGAAGCACAAACAACTTCTCTGGTGATCGTTTACTTTTGGCCACAGCATCTCCAAAACTAAGAAGTACTGCCACACTATTTGATGTTACTTCAGCAAAACATTGATCTTTATTAAGACTAGTGTCTTCAAAGATTTGATCACAAATTTTTCGTTCACCAGCAAATAGTAGTTTCACCTGTTACATGCAAAATCAAACTGATATAAAAATTCTTTTTTTGAAAAATGTAATCATGATAAATTCTATGTAAGTGCTTACTGCAATTCGCATAAAGTGAATCCAATTCTGAATCTTGCTCTCCAAGGCTTCCCACTGCATTCTCTGTACATCATCTTTATTTAGCTTTTCAACTCCCAGTTTTCGGAGACTTGATTCTAAAGTTGAACCACGAGAATCCCTGATTAAGCAGAATATCAAAATTCAGTTAACTAGGAAAATCTGTGATGGTGTGTTTGGTTCATATAAATAACTATTCTATTGTCTATGAATTCTCATTGAAAAACCATTCCTATATTAGGTTAGAAAAATAAAGTCAGAAATATTAATTCCATGGAATGGTTATTCCCTATCCTTCTTGACTATTCCTTGCTCCATTCCTTGGCATACCTACTCCTCCATTTCATTTTCCAATCATACTCTATTCAATTCTCAAGAAGGGGAGCCTTGGCGCCTCAGGAGGTTACGGATTTGAGTCTCGAAAACAGCCTCTTGCAAAGCAGGTAAGACTGTGTATAATAGACCATTCCCAGAGACCCCGCATTGCGGGAGCTTCGTGCATCAAGCTGCCCGTTTTTTTATACTCTTTTCACTCAAAAAAAAAAGGAACGAACAAGGAGAGCCAAGTGGGTTGGACGGACCATGTGGGCTGGGCGAACCAAGTGAACTTGGCAGACTGACTAGGTCAAGCGAGACAAGTAGGCTTGATGAATCAAGAGGGCTTGGCGGATGAATAGATTAAACAGGGCGGATAGATTTGGTAGGTTGGACAAACCACTTAGCACAAAATGATTGTGCCTGGTGGTTTAGCTATAATTCATTATGTTTAGGGATATTTTAATCTTTCAGAGTCATTCCAATCTATTAAATTCCATAGGAATAAGTATTCTGTTCAATTCATCCCTTTCCATTCCATTCCATGAACAAAACCCCTTAACATGATGAAGGTCAATCAACAACATAGAGCCATCCTATATAGTTGAGATCTTGGGTGTTATACCTATGTAGTCCAAGCATAGATTAACACATACCGCATGATTTTTGATAGGTACAACCATAAAAGCAAGTTCACGACCATGTGTCCAGAACTGAACTCACACAGTGCAACACCAAAACATATAAAATACATTGAGTATCAAAATATAATAGAGGTACATGAATATTATATAATCATGAACTCACTCCTTAACAAATGCAACACTCACAAGTACAATTACATGATTCAAAATGTGCATTGATGGACCATGGTTTTATAGATTGGTGTTTAAATTAGTTTTAGTGTTGAGAATACAACCAAAGTCCCACATTGGAAATACATGGAAAAGATCATGGGTTTATAAGATGAAAGATATCTCTATTGGTATGAGGTCATTTAAGTAGAGCCCAAAACCAAATTTAAGGCTCAAAGTGGACAATATAATATCATTGTGGATCAAGCCATATGGATGGAATAGTGTACTTGAATGAAGGAGGTGGGGCTCCCAGAGGAGTGAACTCTAAGCGAAAAGTCTAAATAGGTCAAGGCTGACCGGATGCTTGACGAAAATCCCGGGGGAGTGAACCCTAGGTGATGCAAAGTCCAAGCAGGTCAAGGGTGACCGGATGTTTGGTGGAAATTCTAGGAGAGTGAACCCTAGGTGATGCAAAGTCCAAGCAGGTCAAGGGTGACCGGATGCTTGGCGAAAATCTTGAGGGAGTGAACCCCCTAGGTCCTAACATGTCTCACCTTGCCTTCTACTAAGGTTAGCCTAGCAAATTATTTCCTCAATTACCACTTTGCGTAGAAATCTTAGATCAAAACTCCTTTTATCAAATAAAATAAAGGAAATTAAGAAAATTGAAAATAATAAAAAAAAATCTCAGTGAGATTAACAATGAGATTTTTAAGATGAAAGCTTTTAACACGCATTAATGCTCTACTTAATGCAATGAAAATTGCTCTACTTAATCCAATGAAAATTGTACATACTTAGTGCAATGAAAATTGCACCTTTGCAAGACAATAATTTCATGCACAGTATGAAAAGGCTTCTATACTTCTTTTGGTTATTTATAGTAAAAGAAATGATAAGTCCAACCAAGATTCAAAATCTTAAGCTATGTTGAAGTTTAAGTCTTTAACTGAAGCAATGTTGAAGTTTCATCTTTAACTGAATAAATATTGTTACAATATCGCGTAGACATTTCAATGTATGACGTTAGTGATAAATTAGTAGAAAAAGAAAATGAAGAAGAAAAAAATAATAATACAACTATATACTTAAATTTGAACATTGTATTTCATCTAGGATAGTACAATTTTGATATTATTTTGTATGGGCGCACGTTAACCAAAAGGTTGGAGTGTTGATATGCCATTACACACATCAACATGATTAACACAATATTGAATTTTAATAGTTTATCGGAATGATAAATTTTGATAGTGCCACCAGCATGGTATAAAATTTCAAACAATGGATGCAACATTAATACAACAATATGACAAGTTTGAGATTCATATTAAAGGAAATAAAGAAAATTTATGTTATATATTATGAATGATGAAATATAGGCGCAGCACCTAGAGGATAAAATGATATAAAGTAAGGTTAAAATAATATGGTTTTGATCAAACATATGTTTAGTTTCTACAATATGCATCAATTAAAATGTTGATAATTTAAATAATTTTGTTTAGAACTTGTGCAAGAAAAAAGTGGGTGAGAAAAAAAATTGAGACTATAACCAAAAATCCTCTAGGTTCATATAAAGAGAACTAAACATTGTCCTCTAGCAAAGATCAATATAAGAAAAAGATCCATAGAGTCGACCAAATTCTATAATTGAAGCGCTTCTTGTTGTATAGTCAAATTTCAAATAAATTTTCCATTATTCTTAATTAGTAAACATAAAGATAACCATTCAAAGATTACAGCAGTATATAATAGTAAATGGTTTTTATCAAAACATGGATATTCAAAACATAATAGCCCATTATGCAACAAGTTTAACTTCTGGCATAGAAATTCAATTTTTATGAGAAGAAATTCCAGTTAATCTTGCAAAATAGATTGATCTAATTCCTCCCTTGTAGTTTAAATATTACATGAGTAAAATAGTATCCTATCCTTTCAACCAAAAATAGTGAATACACTATGCACTAAACACTATTTCATATCTAGTATACTGAAAAGCAACATACAAAGACTAATTTGTTATCACATAAGATTTTTTTAATTTCTTTATGAATAACCAATCCTATTTAACAAAGCATAAATTTCTTGATTTTTCTCTCCAATCATATTAGCCAAGTATGTTAATGGAATGCCAAATTTGGAAGTCTCTTTGTTTTACTTCTACCAATCATGCATTAGGTATCATTGTTATACTAATTTTTATCATGCATTCTCAATAATTAAGAAATAATATTTTTAATTCAATGAGGCTTTATTTAAAATTTGTAATAAGTTTCATATAATAATTTTTTATTAGATATTTGATTGACTAATTATTGAATTCACTAGTTAAATATTGTTAATATTATTAATTAACCAATCTAATTTGATCTTATTTTTTTTCTTTAAATAAAGTCAAGGTGTGTCCATAATGTGTTTGTGAAAATTTAGTATTGTATGATTTTCAATTCAAACCCACATGAATTAATTAATAAATTTTTATGTTAATATAAATAGGTGAAAACATTAAAACAACAAAGTAAAAGCAAGCTAATACAACAAACATTGAATAACTTGTAAATTTCAAAATTCATGTACTATTTTAACAAAGGAATGAAGGAGTGGGAAAATGCTTACAAATTTAGCCTTTATTTTTTTTATCTAACTATTTATTAAAAATATATTTATTATGTTAATTATGTTTATACTCATGTTGTATAGTATGCAACAACTTGTAGTCTATAGAAATTTATATACCATGCATGCCTCATCTATCCATCAATAACAAGATGCAATATGCAATGAATCAATACGCATAAAATAGGTACAAAAACTTCAAATACACATTCTCTATGCACAGATTAGAAAACAACTACTCCTTACGTGCTTCATGGAATGACTTATTAAAAGGATAGTAGTGCCAATTCTCAGGAAAGAAATATGTAGATAAATACCTGTAAATCTTTGCACACTGTTGCTGATGTCCAGCTTGAACCAATTGATTTGCCAAGTCATGCAGCAAAGGAAGAACCCTTGGAGGAATTAGAGTTGGTGTTTTGTACACAGCAGCCTCCAAGCTTCTATGCTCAGGCTTTCTGCCATCAGCTTGATTTCCAGGTTGATCTGATTGTGGTTGCAAAGATTTAGGAAGGCAGTCAAATAAGCGGTCAGGCTCAATGGGTTTGCTGAAACCAAAAAGCAGAAAAAATAAAGAATGCAATTTGGATGGACTAAAATTGATTGTCAAGAAGATGCTGGATTGAACACTGTATTGGAGCTATTAATTGTAGAATATAAGCTTTTAAAACATGATATAGCTTAAAAAAGATAATCTAGAAAGTAGTAAAAAATACAAAGTATATAGAGCATGGAAACTCTATACTAAACATGAACATGAAATAATAGAATTTTGCAGAAGAAATGAAACATGCTCGCTATACCAAACCAAAGTTTGGAACGTTCAGAGATTCCAAACACGTGGTAGGACAGTTCAAAAAAATTGACCCTTAACATTAACTATCAAAACCAATTCATAATTCAGTATGGTTAACCAAACCGCTGGTTACAGTTATGATTAGGCCTTTATATTTTAATTAAAATATTTTAAAAAATTATAAGTAAAAATACTTAAAAATTTTGAAAAGTAAAAAAACACTTGAAAACTTATTTAAGTGCGCACGTATCCCCTTAGGGTATAGGAGAATCAAAACTTATATAGTTTGCTTACCTTTTTACGCTTATTGCTAAAGACCTTTTTATCTACTCTTCGATATTACTCACAATATCTATATCTAATTCCAGCTTTTAGCAACCCCAATTTGGTTAGCAACCTCATTTTGGTGAGATGTGTTAGGAATTATATATTGTCGAACAATGCCATCTTCTTCAAAGAACTTAGCAAACGAACCCATTATTTATCCTTTTTATATTCTAAGTATCATTTAGAATGCTCCCTTCCTCTATCAAACCTTATAGTTTTGACTTTATTTTCAGTTTGTTACTATTTTTCAACCTTATAAGCTTTAAAAGCATAAAATGCTTCAACTTTCCCACAAAGAAAAAAGAGATACATATATCTTTTGTAGTCATCAATAGAAGAGATAAAATATTTTTGATTTATACAGGGAGTAAATAAGCTACAGATATCAGTGTGTAAAATCTCTAAAACTCCTCTTGACACCTTTAGAGCAAGTATCAGTTTGCTTACCCTTTGTACAATCCAAGCTAGTACCAAAATCATTTAAGTCACAAGTCCATAAGACTCCATTATTAGTCTCTTAATTTTTTGAAAAGAGGCATAACATAATCTTCTATATCACGAATTAGAAGATTGCTTATTGATAATATTATGCTTGATACTAGCATCACATTCATGAACTGTGAGAAAGTTAAGCCCAAATTTTTGGATTCAAATTAAGTTTAAATAAGCCATCTATCAATGTTCTGGTACCAACAATCCTTTGATTTTGCAAAAACTTAAACATAAAACTTTCACACTGACAACATGACCATTTTTCATAAGTCTATTGAAAGATAGAATATAAAAGTGTTACAAGCTGTAAAACATGACTAGTATACATAATGAACTTAACCGTCCCAATTTCTTCGACACTTGAGCTCATTCAATTGTTAGAATAGATCTTCATTTTGATTTGGTTTCCTTTGGTCCAAAAAGCCAGACATGGGATCAACAATATGAATTGTTGAATGAGAACCAATCCACTAATTGTTATCGGGAGAATTAACAAAAAGAGATTCATGACACACAGAAGATACACATATACCATTCATTTTTCATGTAAAAGAAACTAGAGGCTTTATTGTCATTAGACATCATCAATACACTTCCATAATTCTTTAAGTGAGTTATAAGAGAAGCTAAGTGGTCATTTCCATAGGAAAAGAATTTAAAATGAAATAGATAAAAAAGGGAGTATGACATCTTAACTTCTAGTGACTTGAGTTGACCAACTATATCCTTTATTTGCATTATGTGCTCCACACTTGAAAGCTTCTTTATCAAGATGTTTGCCAAAGCTCTATTAAAATGAAATTGTTCTTCAGAACATTTATGATTCATGACATTTTTTCATTCAACAACTAAACCCGAATGCTTTTACTATCATGAGATACAAGGAGCATCATACTAGAGCAATTCGATTGCTCCTTCTGCTTATGTGTTTTCCAAGGTAGCATACTTGATTTCATTGGAATAGGTGATTCATCAACACGGAGCGCTAGGTCAAGGTTCATGCTTCTTTCGGTTCATAATTATTATCACCACTTAGTGTAGGAATATAAATAGGAGCAATACGAAAGACCTTAAAAAACAACAATTAGAAACATGATTTGAAATGTTGTGCCACCCGAAACCGATGGTATTTACCGTTCCGACATGGGACTAGCATAGATACCCTATTGGTACCGCGACTGCGAGGTTGTAGCGACCTTGCAACAGCCTCACAAGGCCGCGAAGGGTGTCACGACCCTAACATATAGTGTAAAATCACCAAAAAAAACAACTCAAGAATCAAACATTATGCTAGACAAATATGACATTAATAAGATTATACACAAGTATTCTCATCAAACCTTTGATAAATCTAGATTTGTGTATAAATTGCTCCTAAAAGCTTTAAACAACATGGATAGAAGAGGAATGTTCTAATACCAACATAAAAAACAAGTATATAGACCATTAAAGACCATGAAATATATAATGGCTTCTAAAAGAACATAATAATATTTTGCAATAAGAATAAAACATAGCTCTAAACACAGTTGTCCAAGAACAAGTTGTAAAGACACTAAACCGTCATTTAGTATATGAGTCTTAGGCTAATGAAACTTGATGGAGAATCATAGCATATATGTCAACTAGACTAGGGACCCTTTGATAATGATGTGAACTTCTAATGCTTTCTATGATCAAGAAAGAATATTTTGGAAACCCTAAAAGCTTCTCTAGAAAACCTTAAGGCATCCAGAAAAAGACAATGCTGTAGCATTTTTCAAGACTTAGACTTTATTCATGATTAATCTCATATCAAACTTATCAATTTGTCTCATTATATTCGGTGTTTAAATGCATGATTGTGACAAAAAGCACTTTGATGGATTAATTGTTTTAATTATTTTAACAAAAAAAGGTAAGACAAGTCAAACAATGAAATATAATCTGTGCACCTGTAAGTGGCTAAGAGTTGCTTGAATTCCTCTTCCAGCTTCAGGATGGCCTTTGCTAGCAAACTGTTTGAATGGTTCAGTACCCTATCACAATTCTTGAGGCTTTTATTTGAGCTAAAAAAGTGTACAGCTCGTTTCAACGAATCAACTGCTACAAGATAACTTTCAAGATCCTCATGTGGTCCTCTTAGTATTGTAGCCTCAGCCTTCAACAAATGCATGAAATCCCAACAGAATTAATAATCATGATATTATAAAATACTCAGAAAAAGAAACAACAGAAAGTTTGATCGTACCAACCAAGTATTTGTTTCTTAGTTATCTCTTTCCGATTTGCAATTTTTTACGTTAGCATGACGATTTGAGATAATACACAGAACATTGGAGCAATAGGTATATAGAATTTCAAGTTAAACACAGCAACATTTATCTAAAGAAAAACGTTGAGCAGAAGGATCAAATAAAAATTAAGGATAATTAATTATGAGTAGAGATAAGTACAAATACAGAACAAAATCTCATTTCGAAGCATAAGGAACTTTTATAGGTACAGACCTGGCTTGAAATGTCAAACTGTGTCAAGATAAGCTCCGTCGTCTTCAAAGCCTTGTCAATGTTCTCGTGCGCCATTCTAATGGCGTGCGTCCTTACCTACCAAATATAATCATAAATGCCACATTTTCCCCATATATGAGAAATTGGTGAATCGAATAGCACCAACAGAGAGATAATCGAGGTAGGAAATAAGAACCAAAAATGGAGCAAAGAAAGAAGAAAAGAAAGAAATGGACGACCTGGATGGGGCGCATGGCAGCCTCAAGCGCGGAGAGTCGATGGTCGAAGGAGCCGAGGATGGCGACCATGCTTTCGGTGTTGCTCTGACTCTTCTCCAGTGATTCTTTCAACAAACTCGCCCTCCTCGAAAGAGAAGCGATCGTCTGCGGCACAGCCATGATCTCTTCTTCCTTCTAGATCTCCTTCTTCTCCTCCCTCTCTTTTGGTTTGCAGTAGCAGATGCAAAGCGAGCCATTCGGCGAGCAGATTGGCGATGGTGTAACTCAAGCCTTTTTAGTCGGAGGCAATTTGTTTTTATGCATCATTAGTGTAAATTAGTGTAAATAGAGAAATTTGCATAGTATAAATTTATAAGATTAATTTTTAAAAAAAAAAACCAATGAACAGACAATTCTTTGTTTTATCTTTATTTTTACTTTGACTTGAATTAATCTTATAGTTATTATAAAAATTAATTTATCAGGAAATATAATTTTAAAATTTAAATATTATAAAATTATTCTTAAAAATTAAAATATTTTCATAATTTTTAAAATTAAATTAGTTTAAAGCTAATTATATAAATTTTTAATTAATTCTTCTAAGTAAAAGGTCTAATTAAACTTGTTGGGATTTTATATCTAATTAATTAAGCAGATTTGATAACTATAATTAAATCCAAAAGGCTATTGATATACTCAACACGGAACGATTTATTTGGTAATATCCTAGATTGGGAACTTCTCCACAGCAACTCACATGGTTTGAAAACATCCCTATGAAGGTGTCCCTCCCTTAATGCAACTATTGTTAATTTATCATTATTTTTATTTTATGAAATAAATTTTGAAATCAATATGTTTTACCTACTTAAGTTTGATGAAGAAGTCATAATACAATTATTTTATAGATATTGATAATTCAGATATTTAATTTTTTAAATTAAAAATACTCAATTTGTTCATGATAAAATATTATTATGCTTTTCTATTTATAGACAGATAGAGAACTTTTATATATATATATATATACCATCATACATTAGTTATAATAATTATTATTATTTACATCCATTTCAAATAATAATAATTATTATATATAGATGAGTTATATTTGATGAATAACTTCAATTGCATGAATTTACTTTAGTTTTTTTTTTCTTTTAATTTTAAGGCCAATTATTTAGTAGATAATAATAATAATCTAACATTTTCCTACTTGGCCTAAAAATTGGATTAAAAAAACTAACTTTAAGCATAAACAAATTTATCCTCTTAAAACATCATAATTACCTTAGTATAATACAATACTAAATGCGAGTTATAGCAATAATACATTATATAATATATTTTCTTCTATATACCACAAACACAAACATCCAATCATATTAGGCCTATCAATAAAGATATAATTTCATAATGATCTATAATAATGTTTCTATGCAATTCATGTTATAACATAGTAATGTGTACATCATAACTAAAAACTATATATCAAAAATAAATAAATGAGTTTAGAGTGTCAACTTAATAAATTATTCAAAAGAAAAACTAAGACTC
The DNA here is from genome assembly GCA_038050645.1 of Hedychium gardnerianum. Lineage (NCBI taxonomy): Eukaryota > Viridiplantae > Streptophyta > Magnoliopsida > Zingiberales > Zingiberaceae > Hedychium > Hedychium gardnerianum. The sequence goes on from JBBUKS010168610.1 coordinate 16,225, forward strand.
ATTCGATGTACATGTTCCTTAAATATTTTTGGTTGTAAATCTTTAGTTAACGTATATGCAATCATGAGATCTGTTCTAATATAATCAATAGACACTCTTTGTTTCTTAACTTCTTTTTTAATGACAAAATATTTTAATTTCATATGCTTGACACCTCTTGAGTTTTGAGAAGAATATTATTGTGGAATTATCACAATAAATTTTCAGCTGCTTGATAATAGTGTCAACAACTCCAAGTCCTAAACTAAAATTTCGCAACCATAATATATGGTTGTGGCTTCAAAACATGCTACAAACTCTACTTCCATTGTGGATAAGGCAATGACAAATTGTTTAGCACTTTTTCATGATATTGCTTCTTCTCCAAGAAGAAACAAATAATCAAAAGTGGACTTTCTACTGTCAATGCATTCGGCAAAATCTGAATCTGAGTAACCAATCACTTCCAAGTGATTAGTTTTTCTATACATGAGCATGTAATTCTTGGTGCCTTGAAGATACCTTAAAACTTTCTTAGCAGCTTTCCAATGTCAATTCTAGGATTACTTTGATACTTGCCGAGCATTTCAATCGCAAAACTAATATTCGATCTTATACAGGTTTGTACTACATCAGACTTCCTACAATAGAAGCATATGGAATTGAATCCATTTGTTTTCGTTCTATATCATTCTTTGGACATTGCATAAGACTAATTTTGTGCCCTTTCTAAATTAGATAAATTCCAACAGAAATTTTTTTCATATTAAATCTCTCTAGAATTCTTTCAATATAGGCTTTTTTAGACAATTCCAACAATTTTTGTGATCTATCATGAAATATTTCAATTTTGATCACACATGATGCCTCATACATATCTTTTATTTCAAAATCTTAGAGAGAAAGTCTTTTGTCTCATGCAACATGTCCAATCATTAGTAGCAAGTAAGATTCATCAACATATAGGATTAAAAATACAATTTTGCTCCCACTGATCTTTCAGTATATGCAATGATGCAATGATCAACAATATTTTCTTCAAAATCAAAAGATGTGATGGTATTGTTAAACTTAATATATCATTGTCTAGAAGCTTGTTTAAGTCCATATATTAATTTCTTAAGTTTACACACTAGATGACATTTTCCTTCAATTGAAAATTTTTCAGGTTGGTCTATATATACTTCTTCTTTAAGATTTCCATTAAGAAAAATTATTTTCATATTCATTTGGTGTAACTCTAAATTATAATGAACAACCAGTGTCATGATAATATGTAATGAGTTTTTTTTTGAGATAGGTGAAAAATATATTTTTATAATCAATGTCATCTTGTTGAGTGTATCATTTAGCAACAAGTCTAGATTTATATCGTTCAATATTATCATTCGAGTTGCATTTGGTCTTAAAGACCCATTTGCATCCAACTCGTTTGAAACCTTCTAGCAATTCAACGATATCCCAAACATAATTTTTGTACATGAATTCCAACTTTTTTTTTTCATTATATTGATCTATTTATCTAACTTTGTATTTTCTATGGCTTATGAAAATGAAACTAGATCTTCATAAATTTCATAATCTAATTCTTGCAAATAAGTTTCATAATCACTTGAAATAACAATTTTTCTTATTCTTTGAGATCTTCTCAATCCTATTTCTTGTGACTTATTTGCATTAAATCTTTGTGAGTTAGTTTCTTCAAGGGATATTTCATCATGTTATTCAGTGTTGATAACTGGAACAACTTTTGTAAGATGAAGGAATACTTTCAAATAAAGGAACATTTATCTTAACTTCCTTTATATCCATATTTCATTGTTCGTCGCCCTCACTAACTTCACCATTCTAAAAAAAATTGCATTACTAGTTTCTACTATTCTTGGATTATGGTTAGCATAATAAAATATATACCCTTTAGATTTTTCTAGATAATCAATAAAATAACCACTAATTTTTTGAGAATCTAACTTTCTTTCATGTGGATTATAAACCCTTGCTTTTGTCAGACAACCTCAAACATGCAGGTGTCTTAAGCTACATTTCCTATTTATCCATAACTCAAAAGGAGTTTTTGGAACTGTCTTACTAAGAACCCTATTAAGCAAGTACATCGATATTTTCAAAGCATACATTCACAATGATTTGGGCAATGATAAATTACTCATCATAGTCCTAACTATATCCATTAATGTATGGTTACGTCTTTCTACCATACCATTTTGTTGAGATGTGTATGACATAGTATATTGTGCACATATGTCATATTTTTCAAAAAGTTTTGCAAATGGACCTATACATTGTCCTCTTTCATCATACTTCCCATAGTATTTACTCTCTCTATCAGACCTTACAATTTTCATTTTCTTGTCTAATTGTCTTTCAACCTCATTAATGAAGATTTCAAAAGTATCTACTACTTGAGATTTTTTTTAAAGAAAATAGACATATCCATAACATGAAAAATCATCAATAAAGATGACAAAATACTTTTCTCCACCAAAAGATGAAGTATTAAAAGGTCCACATATATTAGTGTATATTATTTCAAGAAGCTGAGTACTTCTTGTGGCTCATTTCTTGTTATATCTGGTTTATTTTCCCTTAATACAATCCACATATAAACCAAGATTAGTAAAATCTAAATTATGTAGAATATTATTTTTTACCAATATTTTTAATCTTTCTTTTGATATGTGAACCCAAACACTTATGCCACAAGAAAGCAAAACATTAAGCATATTTCACTTTATGCTAATATTTTGATGCATAGTAAGGATTTAGCAAATTTATCATCAAATTTTAATTTATATAACCTATCAGTAAGAATTTCAGAACCAATAAATTTTGAATTCTTATATAAATTAAAACAACCTTTTCCAAAATTAAAATCAAAATCACAAACATCAAGTTTTGAAAGAGATATAAAGTTCCTTGAAATTGAAGGTACATAATGAGTCTATAATAGGTCTAAATGATATCAAGTATCTAAGACCAAACGATAAGTCCCTTTGCCTTCAATTAGAACCTTCATATGATTTCTCATATACAAAAAATTCTCAGGTCAATTTGTGGTTTGGATTGTAAGGAATCTCTACATCAGATTGGATACATGAGTAGTAGCACCAGAATCAAGTCACCAAGTATTATGAGAAACATCAATCAAGTTTGATTCGAAACAAACATAAGTTTTTAATATACGTTTCTTTTTGAACTAAGCCTTGTGTTGATAATGTCATTCTTTTTTTATAGAAATAACACTTATCATTATTATACTCCTTCTTATCAGCCGAGGTACTTTAATAGGCATTTTCTTTTTATGAAAACTTTTGGCTTTTGCTTTTAGTGTTTTACCAGTTCCTTGAGTAGTAAAGTTGATGGAATGACTTCCCAAATTCTTAAGCATGTTTTCCTCTTGAATAAGTTTGCTTATCAATTCATTAATATTTTACTTTTCCTTAATAGTGTTATAGTTAATATGAAAAGTATCATATTCAAGAGGTAGTGAGTTCAGAATAAACTAAACTAAGAAGGAGTCATCTACAACTATTTCTAAAGTCTTTAATCTTGCTGCAATATTAGTCATCTCAATGGTATGTTCTTGCATACTACACGACCCATCAAACTTTATAGTCATCAGTTGTGCCATTAATGTACTAGTGAGTGAATTATCAGCAAAATGAAAATATTCTTCCACAAACTTTAAATATTCATTTGCATTTTCTATTTGTGAAATGGTAGTCTCAATGTTGTTTGTGATAGTCATTTGCATAAACATAAGGCTTAATCTATTAGATCATTCTCATGCTTTATATTTGAGCTTCTCTTCCTCACTGTTTGAATCATTAATAGTAGTGAGCTTTTCTTTTACTAGTGTCAAGTCAAGATCTAATATACCTAAATGAAAATTGATTTGCTCACTCCATTCAGAGAAGTTCAAACAATTAAACAAAATAATAGAAGAAGCTTGCAAATGAAGAGAAATTGTTACAAATTAGACATACAAATTCAGATAAAACATTAGAATATATTGTAATACACCTTTGGACTAATATTACAATATACTATCAAAAATTAAATACCTCATATTATTAAGAAATTAAAATCTTCAATCAAATACAAATGTCATTTTTGGATAAACAAAATATATTTGGATCAAGAATTTTAATTTTCTTCATTTATATCACTAATCATAAAAAATTAATTTTCCTTTGAGAAAATTCATAATTTTAATGATCAATGAATAATTTATTTATCATTTTTAATAGGCATTTTGTAAGTATGATAAATAAATGATTATTTTACACATAACAATTAATTATTTTAGTTTGATCACTTTGGTGATCACAAACTATCTTAATTACCATAAAATCATGCATATATTTATATCATAAGCATATGCAATCTTAATTATCTTTAAAAACATGCATGTATATTATAATCATTAGCCAAGTTACATAAATTTATATATATACATATATATAAATTTATTATGTCATGCACTAAACATTATTATACAATGAAGGATTAATGTGCATGACCAAACGAATTTAATTATCCAACATAATCAATTTCGTATCATTAATTCTGAATATATATCATCAATTACAGATATTATATGTTATTAATGCATCTATTAATTTATAAGTCAACATAATAAATTCATATATGAAAACATATAGATTTCTTAACAAAGTTGTGATACCAGGTGTTAATTTACATGATTATTATATTTATTTTATGAAACTGATCTTGAAATCAATATGTTTTACATACCTAAGCTTGATAAAGAAATCATAATACAATTATTTTACATATATTAATTTATCTCTTCTTTCTCTTATTTATAAAATCACTCAATTCGTTCGTGATGAAATATTATTATGCTTTTCTATTTATAGGTAAAGAGAGGACCCACATATATGTATAACTCTTTTATTTCCATGTACATCGGTTATAATAATAATTATTATTTACATCCATTACAAATAAAAATAATAATTATATATAGATGAGTTATATTTGATTAGTATTGCTAAAAATGCATGAATCGATTGCAAAAATAAAACACTTACAATTGATGTTTTTTGCTTGTCGTCTAGCGGATGATTACAACGAATCACCCCTCAATCTCATGAGCCAATTCTCTCAACCATTGAATGTTCTTCTCTTCCAAAACCCAGAGTTTTTCACTCCTCAATTCTTACTTTACTTGGACGTCTTAAATAAAGGTAAGTGGGCAGCAATTTTTTTTTTAATCAACTGTAAGTGTAATTGCCCACTACCAACATCTCTTACTCATCTAAGTCAAGCCACAAAGACCAAATAGGAATATCCAATTCATACTTAAGGAAAAATGATTCATGCAACAACAAGCATATTGAGTGATTAAAGCTAAAAAAGTTATCACACTTTATATAGTCTCTCTTCAAGATAAATTGAAAACATTAATATCATGCATTTATCTTAGATTAAATTATTTATATCAATATGAACATCTCTAATCCCTTATAATGACTATTATATCAAGAGCATTTTCACTATCTGCAATCATTACAATTATTCGCAATTACATTTTTAGTACTAAATAAAAAATATAATTGGTCGACCAATGAATAAACATAAAAGATGTAAAATAATTTTAATCTTCCTTTTTAGCTAGAATCCATTCATTTCAATCAACTTCTTTCGTAGTTATGCTCCATAAATCGAATCAACCATAGTCATTAGGATACATACTAAAGTAGCAGACCTTGATTAAAACTTCAAGTAGATAACTAAAAAGTCACTAAGGGCAAAATCTAGATTATCTTATAATCTCAAAGATCTCACATAGTAGAGAAGCAAGGATCCATTCTCCAACTACCCTTATTGTCGCTATAGCACATATGGTATGAATCACATACTACGTTGTTATTCTCTTTACTAATAAAGAGCGCATGTTTTTTACAAATTTAACATCGTACAGATTTTGATCTAGACATACCCAATGCCTAATCTTGAATTCAACTTATGAATTCTTATCTGGCTTCTAGAAGGTTTAGTAAATAGTGGGTACATTTACTTCGATCATTATCAATTTACAAATGTGTTGGATCAAGAAAAGCGCTAGAGGGGGGGAGTGAATAGCGTGCTTCGTACGTGTTTAAAATTCATTCATAAACACAAAGAAAATGCAGCGGAAAAGACTAAGAGTAGAAGGGGACACTTTGGTTTACTAGGTTCGTAGCCTCATGGCTACTACTCCAAGGTCCGCAGTCAGTTTGATCGCTTTTTATTGAGCAATCACTATCATTCTGTTTCTTTTACAATGAATGGGGTTCGGCAACAACCTTACTGACCCTTACAATGGAAAGCACAAAGAAAATGAATATAAAAAGAATGCAACTAACTAGGTGTTACCAAATGCTAGGCTCGTTTGAGCTCATAGCGATGTCGCAGCGTCATTGCATTGTTGCAACTTTAGCATAGTAGTGTTTCACAATTGTAGGAGCATAGAATAGAGCTTATGTTATATTTGAGAGGTGTCCTAAGATAATTGCCTTAGATATTATACTATTTATTAGATAAATAAAATTTACTATTCGGGTGTACATTCACTATGTATATAATTTGATCTTAAACTCAATTAATGAAGTCCACAATACAATGTATAACATGAGTGAAATTGTGATTGGATCACAATTAGTGGGTATCTCTTCATATGTAATTATGTACGTATTGATATCTTTCCTAGTTGATGAATTGATGAGACTAGATATCATCAATTCTATGAGACTAGCATGTGTTATACTCCTTGGTTTGTTTAAGCAATTGATCCTCGCTAATTGAAAACATTGGGATGTTGAGAGTTAACATATGGATGCTAGTTAAGGGTAACTAGTTCATCGAATGTGACCTACTATGAGACTTCATGCGGTTCTATACATGTCTATGAAGATCTCATTACAACTTGAGTGCAAGTTTCCTTATACTTGAGGTATTCAAGTCACTTTGGTCATAAAGGCTTATACTTTGATATATTTGCTATACATCTCCTCAAGAATATAGTTATTGGATGATTGGGTATAAGTCAATATACCCAAGGGTGTTTGAATAGACCATAGAGGATTCACCACTTCTTGTATTAGGAGACATATACCCTATGACCTCTTGTTAGGATTATTACTCATAAGTCTTTGGCAAAAGTAAAACACATCAAGAGGATAGTTTTCTTGGACATGCGTTTGAGTAATTTGAATCCACAGGACAAGAAACTACTACTTGGGCTAGGTGTGACGTAGTCAGCCTAATGGGGATTAACACATAGACCATGTCATGAACCAAGCGAGTATAAAATGAGTGAAAGGAACAAGCTCACGAATAACTGTAGCTGCTAAAGGGTTTAGAAGTGGTTCTATAATCAATTGTGATTTTTGGTCAATTGGGGGTCATGATGTACTACTAGGTGTCACTCATGATCTATTCATAATTAATGATTAATTATAAAAGGTTAACATAATAGAAAACCTATAAGGTCATACACACTATGAGTTTATCCGAAAAACATAAAACGAGTTTGATAATTGAATTCTCAGATTGAGAGAGATTGAGTTTAGTTGGACCAGATGATGTATAAATATGGAAAGTGTTTTGGCACAATGGAAGCACGAATAAGACACGTCTCTTATAGATGAGTTAGACCCTCTTTGGTTTAATTATGAACCAAAATTAGTTTGGTTGTAACCAAGATGGTTTGGTTTAAAACAAAAGTGGTTTGTTTTTGAACCAAGATGGTTTGGTTCTTCTCTCCCTCTCCTTGCTGCCACCACCGACCAAGAGGAAGATGCTGTTAGGATCTTGAGCGCAAAAGCAACATAAGCGCAGCGGAATAAAATTCAAGATCCTTCCAGAAGATCCATGCGAAGGAAACCCGTATACTAAGAGTTATGAGAGTTTATACCTTTGTTGCGTGAGCTACGTTCTCCCGGCAGCAACTTTG
>JBBUKS010169142.1:0-24173 GCA_038050645.1 Hedychium gardnerianum
CCTATGTTTCAAATCTTAGACTATTACTTTTCTTATAATATTTGTTCTTATTCGACCTATGGTGTGAGAACTCTTGTCTATTTAGCACTACACGCGAGTTCTCATGGAGATATAACGGTCCTTGCCGAGACGTTACAGTCGGACCCTGCAACGCGAACTCTTGCATATTTAGCACTACACTCGAATTCTCATGGAGATGTAACGGTCCTTGTCGAGACGTTACAGTCGGATCCTGCAACGCGTTCCTTACGGGGAACATCCTAATATTAGCATAATAGTTTAATTGATCTATTCATTAAAATTTATCATAATTTAACATTGACTGACAACTTAACGCAATCCTTTTTTTATCCGAATTTGAGACCGAACATAACTATTTCATCGTGGGCGAAATTTAAATTTAAATCCATAAATGATTATAAAAACCCCCATTCACTTTTCATCTCTCTTTTTATGGGTTCCACCGTTTAATAATATTTTTTTTAATATTTCATTTTATTTATATTTATGTTTCTAACGAATGATTATGATTATTTTAATATTGAGATGAAAAAAAAATTAATATAATAATATTTAATCTAGTATTTTTTTATTAGTCTTACACTTTGTATTCACGAGTGAAAGTTTTGATAAAAATAATTAAATGTAATTTTTATAAGTTTATCTCTTTTTATTTGTTTTATCATTCGAAATTATTATTTTTTATTTAACTTTTGTTAGGGTATAAAGTTTGTCTCAGTAATTTCATTAATATTTTATTTTTTTTTTAAAAAATTTAATCGACATCCGATACTAAATATTCAATATTATTCTATTAGTAATTTATAGGTACATGACTATATTAGATAGTGATTGAGTATTTTTTTCTACTTAATATGTCGATATTCAATTATAATTATTCGAACTCAATAAAATTTGATCCACGCTCACCTAATTACTGGATAGTTATTATAATGTGAGAAAATTATCGGACAGCTCCTACAATATATTTAGAATGAATTTAAAATTTATGATTTACATAATAGTTTCTATAACTATTTCAAAGTTATATTGATGAAGTTTTAATAATTTTGAGTAAGTTAGTAAATAATATTTTAATAAAATTATATTAAAAGATCTTAAATTTTAAATTTTAAATACTAAATTCATTCTAAATATATTATACTACTAAAATAATTTTTATATATTGTAACAATTATTCGTAACTTTTATATATTATAGAATCTAATAATTTTTATACATATAAATTTTAGATTTTAAATTTTAAGTTCATCGTAAACACGTCGTAAGATAGCTTCTATGTGACGTAGAAGTTATAAACACTGAGTTAAAGGAGTATTTTAGGAATATTTTTAAAATAAAATTATGGAAGATGCGTTTATTTAAATGATTTATAAAATTTGGGGCGTCTTGATTTTTGCCCATTATATTTTGGTTGCAAGCCGACAGACGGAGAGGAGGAGGAAGGGCGACCGCGTAATTAGACTTGGTACGGTTTGCTGACAGCCCATAATTCCGCTTACTTGGGCCGGGCCCCAAGCAACCCGATCGCGAAACGGGGGGACTTGTTTACTTGTGGCCCTAATTCCCAACAACTCCGTCACTGTGTCGCCTTCACCCTCCGATTCGCTCTTCTTGGGAGATCCCTCGACGTCGTTGACGAGCAATCCCCCGATTTGATCCTTCGTTCGCCGTCGTTACATGGCGGAGATCGATGTGATCGTCGACTCCAAATCCGAGCACAGCGGCCGTGACCCTCACGCTAGTTCGGCCTCTCCGAACACCGAGCTCGTCGTCGACGTCTGCTCCGCGTGCGCCTACGGCGACCTCGAGAAGCTCCGGGGCTTCGTGGAGAGAGACGGGCAGTCCGTGTCTACCCCTGATGGGAATGGGTACTACGCCATCCAGTGGGCTGCCCTCAACAATTTTCCTAACGTGGCTCTGTATGTAATCGAGGTAATTGGTTTCGCGAACAAGTTTTGTTGGTTCCCCACTCGTTTCGGTGTGGACTGAGAAATCCGGTTTGGCTTCTTTGATTTGAAGCACGGGGGAGATGTAAACGCCAGTGACCACAGGAAGCAAACTGCTCTGCATTGGGCCGCAGTAAATGGGTCTATTCCCGCGGCCGATGTATTGTTGCAGAATGGAGCCCGGGTTGAGGCGGCTGACATTAGTGGTTACCGGGTAAGATCTCCTGTAGACGCAGATGGGATATATTTTGTTCATGTTCCTCTTGCTAGGTGAGTGCTATAACATGGAATGATGGTGGGACTTCTATATTACCCAATAATGTTCGAGGACTAGATGATTTGGATCTAAAAATCACTGTTTGTGGTTCTTTTCCTCATTTTCGATTTTCCCCCCCTTCTTTTTGCTTACGTATGGTTAGGACAAATTATGTTTACAAGGATTACAGGGATAAGTCCTTATTCCATGGACAAGGACACAACCATGAAAATTCCATGTCCATGCTTGTAGATACGATATATCTTTTGAAACGCATGACTATATCTAGTGTATATACAAATACATCTATGTTTACACTTGTTTGTGTTGATCACTTGGTGCATGCTATCTTTGCACTTCCTTTAAGCTCACTTGATGGTTGTAAGCCTTTCGACTACTGAGATTGGTTTCTGCATTCTACATATGTATCTCCAATTGTTGCTGCAACATGTGCAGTTCTTTCGCTGTCTTTTTGTACTATTAACATGCTTTTTGGGACCAACTCTTTTTTAACGGAATTGGATTAGTTGTTGATTAACTGATATAGTTTCCTTATAGAATGACATTTATTCTCTTAAGACTAAGTCACGCTATATAACTAGCTATTCCCTTGTACTTTGGCATTATGCTGATCACACACTGTTTTGGCTACTTTTTCAATCAGGCAGCTCATGTTGCAGCACAGTATGGACAAACATCATTCTTGAACCGCATTATTGCCAAGTATGGTGCAGACCATGATGCTACAGATAATGATGGGAGAAGTCCACTTCATTGGTATGTGGTGTCTTGACCTAATTATATGCTTGTTTTTATTGTAAAATTGATTGTTTGAACTGAAGGATAATCTCTTATGTAGATCAGTATGCTATAGTTGTGAATTTAGGCTTGTTGGTCTGATTAGGCTGTTTATACAAGGTTTGCATTTAAATGGGGCCATAAATCAAATTCATACCTTGCTTTCAGGTTTTGTTCAATCTGCTGTATTGTCTATTACGGACATCAAACTCAAGTGTGAAATCCATCTTTAGCAATTCCTTGCATATTGCTTAAGCTAATCCAGTTCCCTATCTGATTGTTTTGTTGCTTTTGTACTTTTTTTTCATTCTATTTTCACTTTAGTCTTGTGATTTTTAACATAATATTATATTATTATTATATCTCGTATGAAAACTTTGTTTTCTTTAGCATTTCTTCATATCTTGCCATTACTGGCAACCTTCTGCTCTTCCTCACTGTGTCATTAGCTAGTTGGAATTCATGAGAATTAAAATCTAACTAGTTTCCTAATTTCCTGTTATACTATCAAGGTTTTGCTTCTTTTGTGACTCAAGTCCCTTCATGTACTACATAACATGATTAATCAACAAATTTCTAATGGCTTAGAATTTGATTACCAGGGTATCTCGTTGTATGTTCAGTTATAGAAGGTTACTTGCACTGTATGGTGCTATTGTAATCCTTGAAGTACTTGCCACCCTAGTTGTCTGTGTTCTAACAAGGCTTCTAAGCCACCACCAAGGATATTTAAATATAGCAAAAAATAAGATGTATTTAGGAAACAAGGCAGCATTAACAAGGACCTTAAATTTGTTTGCGGGCCAGGGTCACACAAGAATGGAGGATTTGTTGCATCTGTGTATTATCTTAAGTTCAGCAATGAAACTCTTGCAAACTACTGATAATATCAGAGCATTATTTCACTTGCATAATTATTTTCTTTCATTAAAGGACTGTTAATTTGTACCATATCTATATTGATGCATAATGATTTCTTATTATAGCTATTAGTTATTATACTTCTCAGGGCTGCTTATAAGGGATATACAGATGTTATCAGGCTACTTCTTTTCAGAAATGCATACCAAGGGAAGCAAGATGGAAATGGTACTTCTCATGGCTTCTTACTTTAGTGCTTTTTGAACGTCATTTTTTTTTTCTATATTCAAATTCCTAAGAGTAGAAGAGATGCAATGGTTAATATTTGATAATCCTTCTTTAGATTAATATGCCTATATTTTGAAGAAATTAATGATAGATATTTATTGCTAATTTGGTGCTTAGTAAACTACTTGCTGTACAACCACTCCGCCAAAGCAGATTTTGCATGTTTAGTTTGATATTAAATTTTGATCAAGGAAAATTGGTAAAATGTCCTGGTTAAGAAATGATGTTGTTATAATTACAATAGTGTCACCTAATTGGCTAATTGTGTTAGTCTTGTGTTAATAATCTACTTCGAATATTAAATAATATTTTCCTTATTGTTTTTTAAGTTGTTATATTATTAATTTTAGCATATTTCTTTTATTTTGTTGTAAAATATTTCCAATCATTTTTTAGTTTATTATTTGTATTAGTAACTAATGCAGTCATTATTTACTGTTTCTTGTGATATTTATGATGCCAAATCATGCAACTCTCAATTTTTAATTTTTTTTTTCCCATAGGGCTAGTACAAATGGTTTTACATTAATAAATTTTGAAGTTGGGTAAGTCGAATCGGCCACAAGATGAGGTGGCCTTTCCAATAGAGGGTGACAAAAGTAACTCTAGCACTTGCAATTAAAGAGGATCTAAGATGGAGTGGTATTAAGTGGTCCTATTTTAGATATGTCGTGAAGCTATATATGGAATTGGCATGATCTTTTTTTTGTTACAAGGTTTTAATTATTTTTACTAGTTCTTAGACTTTTAATTTTTTGATAGAAAAAGAAATAATTCCTTCTTCCATGTTTTTCTTGACTACCAAAAGGACTGGAGTTCATAGCGTGTGAACAGTCTGTTATTTTTCTTACAATAACCTTGTTAGTTTCCTTGTGCACATGTCTGCTAGAGAAGTAAAGCCTTCTAATATTTTGGTATTTGCTCTTCTAATGCTTCAGTTGCAACACCAGGAAGTGTTTTTGTTCATGTTTTCATGATTTTATTGTGTTAATTGCTTGTTTATGCAATTCTTCTGTCTTTTTGGACTTCTAGTATGTCTGACGAATTGTTTGGTTTCCACTTGCCTTACATAATACATATGCAACTTTTTTTTCTTTTCATGTGGCCTTTGAGAATTAACAGATTGGAATACTGTTACTCTTGGTTGATTTTAGTGCACATCATTTTGTCATTCTTAATTTGTAATTTTCTAATTAATATATGTCGGAATTACAATATCATCTAAATTTGTAATTAGAATGACCATTCATATGATTGCTACTGCAGGTTGCACGCCTTTGCATTGGGCTGCATTGAGCGGCAATCTGGAGGGATGTACTGTGCTTGTGCATGCAGGCAATAAGAGAGAATTAGTGGTGAAGGATAGAAATGGCTTCACTCCTGCCAACCTTGCTGCCAACAGGGGTCATCGGCATGTCGCATACATTCTTGTATGTGGTTCTTCAGGGGCTAATGTTTTAATTTATTTTTTCCAATTGAAAGATTAATTTATTACGAGTCAACACTCTATTCAGAGTTGATTAATGAATAGAGTCTTCAGATGATTGGGGCTCTGTTGCTGGCATACACCAAAACTTCCACCCATACAATAAAATTTGCTTTGATCACAGTGGCATTTGCATTTTGAATGCACCTTGGTCGAAACTAGAAATATTTAACGATTCAAAGTTCTCCATAATAATTTTGTCTTAGTTCAGAATATTGAGTTAGCTTCAATATGGTAGAAATGGATTAATCTGAATTTAAATGAGAAATAAAGTAACTTTAAAGGTAAATAAGGCTGTTCTGGGTCCTGTACGTACTTGTAAAACTATTTTGATTCCTCATTTGTATACATAACACACAGTTAATATTTACTGAAATTTGGAAGAGATATGTCAGCATTAAGATCCAATATTACGACCAACATTAATTACACGTGGATGAACATAGATGGCAACAAGTTAGGTATCTAATATGACATTTGAAAATATTGTGTATGAGAGAGATTTACAAGTGTTTTTCATTGTGTACTTTGCTAAATGTATTGTTCTCTTCATTATACATTGTTATTTTGTGACTGTCATTAATACCACTTATGCATAGTGTTCTGTTTTTATAGAGTAATGCAGGAAAAAGAAGAGACAATTTTTGTAAAGGCAGGATGTTTGCTGGAACAACTGGAACAGTTGGATATGCTCCTATCCTTCTGTTTTTGATAATCATTTTAGTCATTCTTTTCATAAATTCCATTATGTTAGGTTGGTATGATTTTGTCTAGAGCTAGTTATTGGTAGTCAGTGGACTCATTTGTGGAAAAAAAAAATCCAACTGGATTCTTTGTTTCTAGGACCTGGTTTTCCTGAGGCTACTACAGTTGTTTCGATTTGGGGATGGATTGGTGTATCTTCGGCACTTAGTTCTCTAATAATGTTTTATAGATGCAGCAGGTGACTATTCCTTTAGCACAGTGTCTCTCTTCTCTTCATATCTGCTGAACTGATTTGAATTTTCTTATTTCTAGTACTACGTATGAATTTACAGCCATATATATTCATGAATGCAAAAAATGGAAAAATATCCACTCTTAATTAACTGGAAAGAAAAGGAGGTAAGGAAATAAATATATGGTTATATAATAATCTAAAAATATCATCATTCTATCAATTAGCGAGAGTAAAAATATCCCAGCACTCAAGCTGGTGAATGCATGTTTTTCCCCTCAATTTGCAGTGCATCTGCAATTTGTTCTTCTGATTGAACATATGATATGCATAAATTCAGTTGCAGATTCATTTTATTTTCATGTATTAGCACATGGATAATAGATATATTTTATTTCAGTTTTTGGCTTCTCTTATGCACTAGCATACAGCTAAAACATTTATTGTTCTGGTTTATTCACATGTGTCTGTCCAGCAGCTATCACATCTGACCCAGTGGCTAGGTTGTTGCTTTTTCTGTATTGGCGGACATAATACATTCTCATCCACCTAGGTCATACTGAAAACATATTGTTTGCCCATTCTTTAAATAACAATCCTTCCTGTGGACTGATTTTACTGCTATTATATCAGTGTTAATCAGTCGCTTCAGAGCCCATGCCATATCCAGTGGAGCCTCAAAATGTTATTTGTTAGCGTATTTTGACAGTGCAAATGAATCCGTCCTCGTTTATTTACTTTCCAAATAGTATTTTGATGAAATGATGCAACACTTTATTGTCTTGTTTACATCTTCAATGAATTGATTTAGTTGATTTCATGCAGCAAGGATCCAGGTTATCTCAAACCTAACTCAGGAAAATCTGAAACTCGTGAAAGTGTAAGCGACAATATCCCATGTCTTAGATACAAATTCAAATGGCTAGTTGTTTTGTTGAAATTCTTGTAAAGGTTCTGGACCAAAACATCAGTTAATAAAAGAATAATTAAAGCCTGTGAGTAATGCGTCTCTCTTTTATTTGTCAATCTTAAATTTGAAAAAAAATGAACTAAATGCATAACCAATAATCCTTAACATTTGATGGTGCAAGAAGTATCAGCTACCAAAGTTATGTACAGGCTTTCTTATAGATAGTTACTTCACTATATTGCCATTCATAAATTTTTTTCTCTGCCATAGTCAGTGCTGCTTGTTGTTTTACTGATTCCTTGGCCAGAAGGTCACAATTAAAAGAATATCAATGTAACTTTAAATGGACATGAATTGTTAGTATTAGTAGAGGATGTTGTTGTTTTGTTGATTTTTTGTTACAGAATTCACATTTGAGGTATATTGTTGGCCTAGTTGAGCCCAGCCACTATGCATTTGCACCTTTTCGTTGCTTATCTTGCAACCTTCTTTTTACAATTGAATAATTTGATAGGATCCTCTGTTGGACATTGACTTCAACAACTCTACTTGGACAGGAAGTTGGTCTCAACTCTGCCCTACATGTAAGGTAGTTACTCTAATTCTGTGCATTACTTCTTCCAAATTCACAGGCAACATCTATTGGGTGTTTTGATCTCTATTCCTTCTTTTGTTGGACCTATTTTTGACTTCAAGAGAACTCTCATCTCTTATCAGATAATCCGACCTGTTCGGTCGAAGCACTGTCCTCAATGTAAGCACTGTGTGGAGCAGTTCGATCATCACTGTCCTTGGATATCCAATTGTGTTGGTAAGGTTAGTAGTAGAATAAACCAAACTATACACAAATATATCAATAGATTTTGGCAGAGTTCTTAATCTGTGGATTTGAGATGAAAGACCTTTTTTGCTTGGCTTCATTACTGCTTTTTTTATTTGCTTTTTCAGAATAACAGATGGGACTTTTTTGTTTTTGTCTTTATGGGAGCATTGACATCATCCATCGGCGCTGTCGTTGCTATTCACAGTAAGTGTTTGATAAGCATGACCTTTAAGTTGGCATGACTAAACAAAGCTTTAACCTGAACGTACTAAATAGGGTTGTGGACATGGTCACCGCTGATTCCCTCATCTGAGACATGGATGCATCTTGTGATGATTGAACATCCTGGTGCCGTTTCATTCATGGTGATGGATTTTATTTTGCTAACTGGAACTCTGACTTTGATGGTGACACAGGCATACCAGGTAACAACTTTTTGCATTTGTTTCCAGCACAAGTTTGGATCCATATGTGATGGGGAGAAATTGCATTTATAAATAAAGGAACCGAATTTAGAATATTAAAGTATAATGGAGAACTCGAATGTTTCATGGAAAGTAATCATTGGGGAGAATTTATCTGAAAAATAGGGGTTAAAATCTTTATTATATAAAGTTTTGCTAAATGGATGGCCAAGTGTGTCTCTGCAATTGCAGATGTATACATCTTCACATGACTTACATGAATAATAATCATGAGTTCTGATCCAATCTCTCTGCAGGTAGCTCGAAATATCACAACCAACGAGTTAGCAAATTCCGCTCGTTATCCTTATCTTCGGGGAGCGGATGGCCATTTCCGCAACCCTTATAATCACGGATGCCGTAAGAACTGCTCAGATTTCCTTATTCGTGGGTACATCGATGATGAAATAGCTTGGCCGTCGCTCCAACAAGCTGTACCACATAAGCATGCAAAAATATGAGATTCAATGATCGCACCGTCACATCTTCTTTCCCTTCATTCCCTTGTTCCATCAACTCCCGTGGCACATCATTAGGTTCTAAACAATACTTGAAAGACTGGGCTGAGTGTATAAGCTGCTGCTGCTCTGGTGGATGTTTCAGGGACTACTTCCACTCCAGGTTCTACGATAAGAGGGGGGTACATGAATTCTGGAGCAGCTTCAGTATTTATAGCTAACTTGTATTTTTATGATGTAATAATTAATAATGGTTGTAAATCAAGAAAATACAAGATCACAGCACTTCACGGTGAAAATTCCGTATAGCAAACAATCTAAAGATGCAATTAAAATGTGTATGTTTTCATGCATTTCACGCGCTGTGTTTCATATCTGTAAGAAAAAGATGTTTTGTTATCAAAGTCGATAATGTCTATGATTCGTGCGATTCATGTGTATGTTTCATGTGTTGTGTGTTTCAGACCTGTAAGAATCCTTCCTAAGGAACTCCAATTTGCTATAAAAATGCAAATTTTTATAGCAATGAATTTTATTATTTGATGGTGTTATTCTGTTTGGTTCTTGGATTACTGCAGGAACACTGTAACAAATGTCCTTCCACACATGATTGAAAACATTTGCTATTGATGTTTTATTTCTCTCAAAGAAAACACAGCCTGAAAGTTCTATCATAGCCATGGAGTAGCCACTACATTTACGATCCAGTTGCAATCTTCGTGAAGAGGAAGGCAAGAAACCAGGTTGTTGTGTTCATTATGGCGATCATCCATTTCAACTATTTTGATCTATTTTGTGTCGAATTATTTCTTTTTGATGTTTTTTTTAATAAAAACTTAGGTGTTAATTTATAAAACAGTTAAATTTAGATTTTTTTTGGCCCCTGAAAAAAAAAGAATATTCACAAATAGAAGATTGACCAGAAATTAAAAAAATTTGAAACGGTAAAAATGGCCGTTAAATATCACGTTTAAGTACAACCTCAACGCCATTTCAAATTTCAAAATTCCCGCCTAAACTAAACGATCGCTGTTACTCGGACGCCGTTAATAAGAAGTTGTCAAATGTCAACGTACCAACCCTCGCTCCGCTCCACACGTTGCTGGTTATAAAATCCCCTTCTCGTTCCGTTTCCAATCACGTTTCTCCTTCCTCGCTCTCTCTGCCGGAACCCTAGCGAGATCAAGATGCGCGAGATTCTTCACGTCCAAGGCGGCCAGTGCGGCAATCAGATCGGGGCCAAGTTCTGGGAGGTGGTGTGCGCGGAGCACGGCATCGACCCCACCGGTCGCTACGCCGGCGACAATGAGCTCCAGCTTGAGAGGGTGAACGTGTACTACAACCAGGCTAGCTGCGGCCGCTTCGTCCCCCGGGCGGTGCTCATGGACCTCGAGCCCGGCACCATGGACAGCGTCCGATCCGGCCCCTACGGCCAGATCTTCCGCCCTGACAACTTTGTCTTCGGCCAGTCCGGGGCCGGCAACAACTGGGCCAAGGGGCATTACACTGAGGGCGCCGAACTCATTGATTCTGTGCTGGATGTCGTCAGGAAGGAAGCTGAGAACTGTGATTGCTTGCAGGGTGAGGTTTCCTTTTCTCCTGTTTCATACCCTGAACGATTTATTTTGATCAATCTAAGAAATTAAACGATTTATATTATTCATTATTCAGCGGTGGTGAATCATAGCTTTTGCCTTTTGTTTTTCATTTCTCGCGATTCGTTTTTGCCAATGTAGTCGTTGTTACAAGCAGATTTGACCTTTTTTTTTATCGTCAGAACTTCCAATTTCCAACTTCAATGGTTGATTGAGTGATTGATTGAACATGGAGCAGGTTTCCAGGTTTGTCATTCACTAGGAGGTGGGACTGGTTCTGGCATGGGGACGCTCCTCATCTCCAAAATAAGAGAAGAGTATCCAGATCGTATGATGCTAACGTTCTCCGTCTTCCCTTCACCCAAGGTATCTGACACAGTGGTCGAGCCCTATAACGCGACTCTTTCGGTCCACCAGCTCGTGGAGAACGCCGACGAGTGCATGGTGTTGGACAATGAAGCTCTGTATGACATTTGCTTCAGAACTCTTAAGCTCACCACTCCCAGTTGTAAGCATCACTTCCCCTGTTCCCCCTAATACTGTTTTTCTTTGGGACTGTCAATAGTTAATCATCTACAGTTGGCGATCTGAATCATCTGATTTCGGCTACCATGAGTGGTGTCACTTGCTGTCTCCGATTCCCCGGGCAGCTCAACTCTGACCTCCGAAAGCTCGCCGTCAATCTCATTCCTTTTCCTCGCCTTCACTTCTTCATGGTCGGCTTCGCTCCTCTCACCTCCCGCGGGTCGCAACAATACCGCGCTCTCACCGTCCCCGAGCTCACCCAACAAATGTGGGACGCCAAGAACATGATGTGTGCTGCCGATCCCCGTCACGGCCGCTACCTCACCGCTTCCGCCATGTTCCGTGGCAAAATGAGCACAAAGGAGGTGGACGAGCAGATGCTGAATGTGCAGAACAAGAACTCCTCGTACTTTGTCGAATGGATTCCGAACAACGTGAAGTCTACAGTCTGCGATATCCCTCCGACTGGATTGAAGATGGCGTCTACGTTCATTGGCAACTCGACATCCATCCAAGAGATGTTCCGGCGCGTCAGCGAGCAGTTTACGGCCATGTTCCGAAGAAAGGCTTTCTTGCATTGGTACACAGGCGAAGGGATGGACGAAATGGAGTTCACTGAGGCGGAAAGCAACATGAATGATCTGGTTTCGGAGTACCAGCAATACCAGGATGCAACTGCAGATGATGTTGAATACGAAGACGACGAAGAAGAGGAAGACGAGTATCATCAAGAGGGTTGATATCAAATTCTCTTCTAATGGTTTGTCATCAATTTGTATGAATTTTGCATTCATACAGTTACCGGTCTCTCTGTTCTTACTGCGCCAGCAAGGAAAATGTAAGTGGATGCTTTGGTATGTTCCTTCTAAATATAGAATTGTTCTTTGGTATGGGTCCAATTTAAGTAACCAAATCGGTCGATCAGAAGAGCGAGTTTGGAATGAACCGCTTCTCGGCCCAGTTCTCCCAACTCCTAGCCGCCGATCTCCGCTTCCGCGACCTCCTAAAGCTCTGCATCGCCCGCCGCGACCTCGCCGCCGGCCGCGCTCTCCACGCCCTCTTCCTCAAGTCCCACGTACCTCCCTCCACCTACCTCGCCAACCACTTCATCCTCCTCTATTCCCACTGCGGCCACCTCCCCCTCGCCCACCAGTCGTTCGACGAAATCCCCCAACCGAACGTCTTCTCCCACAATGCCCTGCTCGCCGCCTACGCCCGCCACTGCCACCCCGATGCTGTCCGCCGCCTCTTCCTCCGCATCCCCTCCCCCGACCTCGTCTCCTACAACACTCTCCTCTCAGCCTTCGCCGCCGCCAACGGTGGCGCCTACGCCGGCGATGCCATCCGCCTCTTTTCTCGCATGCGCTACCTCGGCTCCGACGCCGACGGCTTCACCCTCTCCTCTGTCATCTCATCCGTCATCGATGCGGTCGAGCAGTTCCACTCCCTCGCCATCGCCTCAGGTCTCGCCTCCTATGTCTCCGTCAGCAACGCCCTCATCAGCAGCTACAGTAAAGGTGGCTTCTTGGTCGAAGCCGAGCAGGTTTTCGATGAGATTTTCTGCGAAAGGGATGCGGTTTCTTGGAATTGCATGATCGTTGCGTTCGGGCAGCACCGGCAGGGACTGAAAGCCCTCAACTTGTTTCAGGCGATGGTGAGGAAAGGCTTCGAGGTCGACATGTTCACGCTCGCCAGCGTGCTCACAGCATTCACGGCCGTGAAGGATTCAGCCGGCGGTGCACAGTTCCATGCGCAGATGATCAAGACCGGTTTTGCAAGAAAATCTCATGTGGGCAGCGGCTTGATTGACCTGTACTCGAAGGTTGGTTGGATAGTCGATGCAAGGAAGGTCTTCGAGGAGGTTGATAATCCTGATTTGGTCGTGTGGAACACGATGATCTCAGGGTACTCACTCAATGATGAATTCTCAGAGGAAGGTCTCGAATGCTTCCGCGGTATGCAGCGGGTTGGGTTTAAGCCAGACGATTGCAGCTTTGTGTGCGCCATCAGTGCATGCTCGAATTTGTCATCCCCGTCGCAGGGGAAGCAAATGCATGGACTAACCATTAAGACTGAATTGCCAAGCAATCAAATCTCTGTTGACAATGCATTAGTTTCCATGTACGCGAAGTGTGGAAATCTCAAGGATGCGAGCATGCTTTTCGAGAGGATGCACCAACGCAACACGGTCTCATTCAATACTATGATCGCGGCTTATGCTCAGCATGGACTTGGTTTGGAAGCATTGGAGCTGTTCAAAGTGATGCTGAATTCAGATAATGAGCCCACAAGCATCACGTTCATCTCGGTGTTGTCTGCGTGTGCTCACACTGGGAGGGTCGATGAAGGATGGGAATATTTTGATTCTATGAGGCAAAAGTATGATATTGAACCCGGAGAAGAACATTATTCATGCATGATTGATCTCCTGGCTCGCACCGGGAAGTTTGAGGATGCCAAGAAGCTGATTGAGTCGATGCCGTTTGATCCGGGCTTGATAGGATGGGCTACTTTGCTCAGTGCTTGCAGGACCCATGGAAACTTGGAGGTTGGAGCAATGGCAGCAGAGAAGCTTCTCTGCCTCGATTCTTCTAATGCAGCTGCTTATGTGATGCTCTCAAATATTTATGCCAGCACGGGTAGATGGGATGAATTTGCGAAAGTCCGAAAGCTGATGAGAGGCAGAGGGGTGAGGAAGAAACCTGGATGCAGTTGGATCGAACTGGGGAAGCAAATCCATGTATTTGTTGCCGATGACGTATCACATCCAAGGATTAAAGAAATTTACTTGTTCTTGGAGGAGATTTCAAAAAAAGTGGAACAGGCTGGGTATGTCCCAGATATGGCACTGGTGCCTAGAAGGGACAACATTGCTGAAGGAGATACGAGGCTCGGATATCACAGTGAGAAACTCGCTGTTGCCTTTGGGTTGATCAGTACTGGAGAGGGTGTGCCTCTACTGGTGGTGAAGAATCTTAGGATATGTGGAGATTGCCATAACACTATCAAAGTTGTTTCTGCAATGACTGGAAGGGAGATCACTGTGAGGGATGCACATAGGTTTCATTGTTTCAGTGCTGGAAGTTGCTCCTGTGGAGATTTCTGGTGATATAACTCTCAAGCAAACTAGTGTACTTTTCGCTTGGAACTCAGTCATCACAACACTCATCCAATCATCTAAAGAAACTGCTGTCAGCAGGTTGGGAACTTGTTTTTCTCAAGAATGCATGGCATTTGCACTTTAAGCAGAGAAATTGAAATCCTTGATCTTCTAAATTTTGCAACTAAGGGTCATCAGGTGTTGAATGGACAGCAGTAAATGTGCTTATCACATATGGATACCAGCTAAGGGAAGAGGTGAATCTTGATCAAAGATCTCGACTTTATTTACTGGCTGGAAAGTTAAGGAATGAATCATATTTATTCTCGATCCTCCCGATATTTGTCAACTGGATCATGGTTTGATTTAGTTGCATTGGAATTGAATGAATAATTGTTATACTGATCTGTTCATTTTAGGATTCATTTTCCATGAGCAAAACCTCATTGAGACCTGCTATTAGGTGCAAACAAAGGTAAGCATTACAATTTCTTCTGGTTTGAGCATATATATGATGATTTGCAATTCACATGTTTCTTTTACCTCGAATTATGTGGTTTGCCATATAGAAATTAGCTTTCTGCAATCGAAAATGGAAATTGTTATATCAGATACCCGTTACCGGTTGAACAAATATTCATGTCAACATGTAAATACCAGCTGATTGCAGGCTAACTGAAATTACATGTATGGTATATTTTTGGAGTTTAGTCATGTACTGTTTTTCTTCTACACTTGTTCTTAAGACTTGATTAGTCAAACAATGTTTTATGAGATTATATAGTGTTGGAAGGTCCAAGATAGGATTTTCTTGCAATTCACTTTTCTAAATTTTTTGTGTTCAAATGTATCTACAGTTTTAAATAGCCTTTACTTGTGGTTTTTTAGGTGTTTAATTTTCCAATACGCAAAATCTATTGTGGTTTTTGGTGATTAACTATCAAAGAATCATTAGTCACACTCGCAGCGATGTGCTATTCACAAGTACCTACACAACTAAGTGCATGTAACAAGGCTAGGAAAAAAAGTTAGGTGCGTAAGGAGTTGACTACCATAACACAACCGAGCTGAGCTCTTCCACTGTGTTCCGAGGACTGCTTGTAGCTTTTTCTTCCCTCGCTTTTCTTAAGGTCCTCAAAATCTTCGTTGAGGGAGATGAGAAGAGTAGGCAACCAGTTATACCAACACGTGATTGTTAGCTTGGCTCAGTAACATCCATGAAATAGGATACTGAGGAAGTCCTGCCTTTCGCCATGGCCTAATCTGTGCTAACTACCAAGAGGACTGAGGAGGTTGCTCTTTTATACAGTACGAGCCTCTACCTTTGATATAGTGAGCACAACCAATGAATGTGCTTGATCTACATATAATATAGTATCGTAAGAAAATGTGTTGGATGGCGATGTTATCGTGCAGACTAAGGAGAGACTGTTACCTGCACCCACACCTGTGTGATAGACATTCATCACACGTGATAGCGAGCCCAAAGCAATGCTACAATGACATGCATTATTCTGAAGATTTCAGTAGTTAAACAACAAGAGCAGAAGGAATTCAGGCATTTTTTTATATCAATGCTAACGTTGCCTAATTGCATACTTATCTTATTCCTTGAGACACTGGTTTCAGAGAAAGAGAACAGCAGTAAGCAATTCCAGTTACAGCTTACAAGAGACAAATTGTAAAGATCAAGAAAGTCTTTTAATTTTGGGCAGCAATTGAATGAAAGCAGCAACAACAGCCTTGTGAGGGAGGGAACGTTACTGAAATCAATCTGAGAGAGGTGAGAATAAAAAACTTATCTGTCTTTTAATAATCAGCTATTTCTTAATCATTTAACAATGAAGAAGGTGCATTAGCATGTGAGGAATGGTCTCTAGGCAATTTATTTCAGTTGTTTTATGCACCAATAATAATAAAACTCATTGGGGTTTGCGAGATCTAATTGGGTTCCTCCCAATCACACAAGACTTCTCTTTTGTTGCATTCCAAGTGCCAACTTTATCATTTATGCTGTCGAAAGGAGAAACCTTTTAAGGGCAATGGCAAAGGCAATGGGAAGTAGAGCTTGGCTAAGCTATAGAGATATATATAGGACAGTAGTCAAAGAGACAACACTAATTGAATATATAACATAGAGAGAGCTATGTTATCTTCCATTTTATTCCTCTTGGCTCACCTTCTCATGTATGCATGCAAGTTTCTTTAATCATGAGCCACATGCCAAGCACTACTACTACTGACCTATTCAATATATCAATATATACAGTAGTTAGTGTTCATGAGTTACTGCCTTACAACTACAACAAGTACTGTTATTTTTATATCTGTTCAAAAGGTATAGCCTATGGCTTCCACATGCTTGGATTGGATCATTGGATGCAAAGGTTTGGCATCTACTTCTTTTCATTAAACTACATAAAAATACATGTCCACGTGCTTCGGCAACCTAAGCCTTTTCTATTATAAAATTTATTTTTATTAAAAAGGCTTGTGTGATTAATTTGACCAGGAACTGAGCTGCTGCAAGAAAAGCTCAGAGACATCATCAGCTTGGTGTTTTAAACCCAGCTCTGCCTTTAGCTTCTCATTCAAGGTGACAAAAAGTTAAAATGTTCGTCTCCGGCGCTCCCCGTTAGCTCGTTTCAGGATCAACACGGAGGAAATAAATCACGAGAGTTACTTTATTAGCTCAGTGACTAGTGCATGGAGAGGGCATGAACATGACTACTGATCATGATTTAATCCTTAGACTTTATGGTGACAATGTCTCATACATTAGCCATCAGTCCATCCTATGAAGACATTGGTTTTTCATTCAAAGTTGCACCGAAATGACCGCAAAAGAACTAATAATTTATGATCAGATTCCTTGAGCATCACAAAGCTGCATGGAGATCTGTGTTCAGTTAAGCAATTTTTAACCTTGAGAATTAATTACTACCAGAAACAAAAAGTTGGACTTGAATTTTTTTTTTCCCTTTCTTTGAGCAGCTGCTGCTGAACTGAGTTTAGCTTCTAGGAAAGCTTGTTGTGCAGGCAAAAGGCAAATTGCTGCGCCGTTTTAATGTCAACTGCTTGGTGGCAATCTCACTGACGAGAGGAACACTGTTCTTGGCCACTTACATCAATGGAGGTCATTACTCACACAGATCCTCAGCTTCTAAACCAGGTTGATGGTTGAGGAAGATGTGCATGCATCCAAAATGTTGTTATCAGACCAACAAATCTTTTGTCTGCATGTCCAAATCCAATAATTTACTGTAGCCACCACCGCCCCTCCTTGAAAAGAAAACCAGCCTGGTTTTCTGAGCTCCATGCTTTTCCTTTCTTGCTCCATAAGAATGAATGCTCCCCTTGCTGCTTCCCTCCCTCGCTCTTGCATCTCATGAGCCTTTCATGAAGTTCGGAGGTGCGGTGAGCATGGTGGATGGGTTAGCAGTAGCTGACGGTACTGGTTCTTCAGAAGGTGGCAGCCTTCTGTCTCGTTCTCTGACCTCCCCCATTGGTTGTCACCACTGAGCTCTGCTGCAAGCCAAAGGGGCTCGTTGGTTGTGCCTTTCAGAGGGCTTCTGAGGCAATGGTACCTCCCTTCGACTCTCTCTTCCCTGATGGGGAGCAAATGCTGAGCTTTTCAGCAACTTCCGAGCAAGATAGCTTTGTGCTCAGCTGTGATGGGGCACTGCCTTCTTACTTCCCTTCCCTTCCATCATCTTCCCCAAAACCCTATCTTTGGAATCCGGGTAACTCTTCTTTATCTTCTCATATTCCACTGTTGCTGTTCTTCACTATCTGATTTGCCTCTTCTTCTTCTTCTGTTGCAGGGTTGTATTCTGGGTATCATGATGTGAGTAGCAATGGTGTTTTGACAGAGGTGAAGGGGCCATTTACTCCATCTCAGTGGCTGGAGCTAGAGCACCAGGCCTTGGTTTACAGATACATTGCTGCAAAGATACCAATACCATACAATCTTCTCAACCCTATCAAGAGAAGCCTTGGCATTTCAGGGCTCCCTCACTTCTCAGTTGGATCCTTTGGCTCAAGTGCACGTAAGGCTTTTAACTCTTTAGATATGATTAGATTGATCCATTCTTTGTTTAGCTTTGTTAGAACATTAGCCTTTGGAGTCTCATTCATTGCCTGTTCTCTCTGTTCATCTTGAGTGAATTGAAGAACTCATGTTCTTCATGTCTATATCGATTAATCAAAAGAAACAACTAATGAAGCTTTAGTTTCCCATTTGATATGTCTTGGTAGCTTAGGCTATAACAGTGGTAAAGTGGATGATCAATGTAACTTATTCATGTATTTTGGTAGTTGGTTGCGGATCATTCTACCTGGGGTATTCTGGAAATAGCGATCCAGAGCCTGGTAGATGCCGTCGAACTGATGGGAAGAAATGGCGGTGCTCGAGGGATGCAGTCGCCGATCAAAAGTACTGTGAGCGTCATATAAACCGGGGCCGCCATCGTTCAAGAAAGCATGTGGAAGGCCAATCTAGCCACGCCGCGAAAGCGATGCCTGTTGTGCCTCCTTCACGGTCAGCCTCAACAATTTCTGGTGGTGAATCATCCAGTGGCCTCAGGGTTCTGCAATCACAGACTAAAACTACCGATTTGGCCACAAGCCAACCTTCCCCTGTGCCATTCAACACGTATAACTTCTGATAACCATCTTTTATTCTTGTTTCAATCGGTTGCATTTCTTGGTTCCTGGCCATAATAGTAATCATCATATCTGATTTTAGAGCATTGATAACTGTTGTTTTGCAACTTCTGACTTGCTGAAGATGCATACATATCTTGTTCTTCCTAACAGTTTTACCGATCACCATCACAAGTAACCTAGCGATGCCATGAGTTTTCACTCGCATGCTTCGAGTTTTCTAGTTGTAGGATATCAGTTCTTCCATTGTTAATAGGTCGTCTAGAACTACTATGGATAATTAGCCATATGTATATAGTATTTGATCAAAGTGTTGCTAGACTTAGTTGTGTGCATTACACTTTTGCAAGTGATCTCTAGATTTCTCTAGTGATGAACTAAATTCCTTTTCCTTGTGATAGATATTAGAGAGTCCGAATTATCAATCTCTTTTACTTGATTTCTAATCGACTGAGTGCAGGAAGTCATTGACCAAAGAAGACGCGAAAGATGATGGACATGAAGCTGTGAATCTCTCTATATCAGCCTGTATGAGCTCGAAAGCCATGACATCGATGCCCATCTCGAGAAAACAAAGTGGAGAGTTTCAACTTGTTTCCACTGGTTCTCATTTCAATCCAGAAAGTAGTTCTTCATCCAATGTCAACCTTTTACCCACATCGAAGCTTGATGTTTTACGGCCGCAATCCAATCCTCTTCATCATTTCATTGACGATTGGCCCCAAACCCGACCCCATCATTCAACAGTTACCTGGCTTGAGATTGAAGACATGCAATCTGAACGAACTCAACTTTCCATGTCGATATCAATGGCTTCCTCTGAATTCTCATCCTCGACTACTCCAAACCATGACAATGATACTACACTCTCACCCCAAAGACAAGCGAGTTGGATTCCAATCTCCTGGGGGGCCTCCATGGGTGGACCTCTCGGCGAGGCCCTTAAAAGCAAGACCTGTTCATCATCATCATCAATGAACATCTCGACTGGCGGCTTGGACTCAAGCCCTCGGTTGGAATCCTCTCCGACCGGTGTCCTGCAGAAACCTTCATTTGGCTCGCTGACCAGCAGCACAGGGAGTAGCCCGAGGACCGAGAACAAGAAGACTAACTAACTAGCACATGCAACTGTTAACATCAATTCATCATTGAGGATGATAATGCTCGAAAACTTCCCTTCTCTATATGGTTGCATGTCTATATGTTTTGCTTTCCCTTCTCTATTCAGTTTTTCATTGCGATCTTTCTGGGTGGCTCCAAAATTTGGTTTTTACAAAACTGGAGAGTACCTTGTATTTGATATGAATCAAATCTATATTGCGTGAACCTTCAATTCGATAACTGTTGCTGTGTGAAGCCTCAGAGAAACCATGTGTCTAAATCCTGTCGTCGGCGAGGCAGATTCGGTGTCTAGCGTGCCGGCGGTGGAAGTGAAGTTGCTCGTTGCATCGCTGCCCTGTGGACCCCCGTAAAGTACTAAACACTGTCTATTTGTAAAATGAATAATATTGATGTCGTTGTAGTATAGTGCCGAGTATTTCTGTCGTATTCTCACGAGATGGATTGATGATTAATACATGGGTTATTATCATAATGAGGTCTGAGGTTTGAGGTTTAAATCCTGGCTAGTAGCTAGATTTTTACTCTCTCTCATGCACTAGTCACTGTTTGGGCTAGCTAGACTAGTCTCCGTGATTTATCTCTTCCGTGTTGGTTTTAGGACGGATTGACAGGGACACTGGGGGCGAGCGTTTCACCGTTTTTGCCACAATGAGTATTTCTGTCTGGTCCTCACGAGATGAACTGATGATTAGTATATGAGGTATTATTACTATGAGATCTGAGGGTCAAATCCTGACTAGTAGTCAGGTTCCTACCTTCCTTTATATACTAGTCACTATTCGGACTAGCTAGACTAACTCCCGTAATTTAACTTCTCTATATTGATCCTGAGACGGACTGACAGAGACGTTTTATCTTTTATCACCATGAGTATTTCTGCCTATCCCGCGGGTGACCTGGATTCAATGCCGGGCAACGTCGTCTTTTGAATTTTATCATCTTTTTCGAAATGACATTAATTAATAAATTTTGATGCTCGAGGTATTAAGATAACCAGTATCGTTATAGTATAGTGGTCGTTATTCCCGTCTGTCACACGGGTGACCCGGGTTCGCTCCCCTGTAACGGCGTTTTTTAAAGTTTATCGTTTTTTCTTCTATTTGCTCTTTACGAAATTGTACCAATTAATAAACTACCTTACTCGAGCAAATGAACCAACTAGACATGGCCCAGTCAGGCCCAATAATTCATGTTGGGCTTTTACTTGGGTTTTTTCCGTCTTCAAAGCCAACTCATGAGCTTCAATCGACGGAGCAGAAGCTCGACTCCCTGCTTAGGGCTCACCGCAACCGATGGGCGATTCCGGCGATCATGGTCGCCGCAGTAGCCCCGTGGACGTCGCCCCGCTCAACGCTACCTCCTATCTCGATCCCCACTATTGGTATGGCAGCTCGCCATTCTTCTCCCTCTCTTTTCCTTCGCTTCGCTTCGCTTTCTGCCTCAATCTCTGTTCTGACTTCATAGGGACGAGAGGTTCGCCGCCGAGGAGCACTACGAATGGTTCAAAGACTACTCCCACTTCCAACACCTCCTCCGCCCCTTCCTCAATCCATCCCACTCTGTAACTTCACCGTGTTCGCTTTCTCACTGACGCGTCCGGCATGCGCGCGTAGTTATAGCATTCAATTTGGATTCTTTGGTATTGCAAGGTA
This sequence comes from Hedychium gardnerianum, assembly GCA_038050645.1. Lineage (NCBI taxonomy): Eukaryota > Viridiplantae > Streptophyta > Magnoliopsida > Zingiberales > Zingiberaceae > Hedychium > Hedychium gardnerianum. The sequence goes on from JBBUKS010169142.1 coordinate 21,911, forward strand.
TTGGAGATCGGTTGCGGCAACTCGCGGCTCTGCGAGGAGCTTCGCAAGGATGGCGTGACCGACATGACCTGCGTCGACATCTCTCCTGTCGCGGTTGAAAGGATGCGGAACCGCTTTCAAGACAAGGGACTTGAAGGTGATGAGTCTGAGTAGGATTTCTGCTGCTTTTGGGTTGCTTGTGGAAATGTCAACTTCGACGGTCTGACATGAAGGTTTTTTTTTCCCTTGCACCGCCAGGCATCAAGGTGGTTCAGGCTGACATGCTAGACCTACCTTTTGGCAGTGAGTCCTTCGATGTTGTGATTGAGAAAGGCACCATGGTAAAGGCTGAATTGCTCTTTGGACGTATCATAACTGCATTTTCCTTTTCTTTCCACTCTGCTTGATTGGTGATATTCATGTCTCAATATATCAACATGCAGACTGTCAATGAAATCGACTGAAGGATTATTTCGATCAGTTTATGCTTGTTCTTTAGTGGCTGTAGTATTAGTTAGATGTCCTAGCATGCAGTGATTTTTTTTTTCTATTCAAGTTGTTACATTAACTGAATAATGCTAGTTTGAATGACTATGAACCTCAATTAACCCTAGTATTCTTTTTTACCCTTCACAAAAAATTCCAAACACTCGCACTTGTTATTGGTTCTTCATAAGGAAGGGTTTGATAGAGAAAGAGAAAGAGAAAGAAAGAGAAATGAGGGATGAGATTTGCATTCTTTTGCTTGGATAGCTCATTTTAAGGAGAGCAATGAACCACTTAATATCCACTGGATATCTTTTTCTATATAGCTATTACTAACATATGGGTCTTGATTAGGTTCTTTGCTAACAACATAAGCTTTTGGGGCAAGCGGTCACCAATCAATCATAATTGTATCCCAGCAAAAGGTCTTGGCTCTGCATGCTTTTTATCAATATTTTGAAAAATGTCTCTCGTTAAGTCGAGTTGTTCCAGTTGTTTATTCTAAATGATTGCTAACTTGCATTCTTAAGTTGTAAAATGGAAAATCATCATCGGTTTTGTAATTGCAACGGAGGTTGTTGATCGAAATCCTAATTTTGTAGGAAATATAACGATAAACTTATTGATTGAGGTTGCCCTTATGATATCATAATTAGGCAAATATGTTACTTCTAAGATATTGCCGTATGATTTTCCCCAACATGCTTTTGCAAGAACTATTCTATTTCTTGTTGTGACTTGTTTCTATTTTCTTGTTGTGACTTGTTTCTGTCACTAGAATATTTTTTTTTTGAAATTATAATGCCTAATTAGTTCTCTATTTTGGTTTCTTATTGCTTGAATAATTGTTGACTAGTGCATTGATACATCAACCACTCCACTCGACTATTAATTAAAAAGAGATAATGTCCGACTGGGTGAATTAACGGATAAATTTATTTTAATGAATAATTAATTTAAAAATATTGAGTTGATAAATTATTCGTTATAAATATTTTTTAATTTATTTTGATGATTGATGAAATTTTTTTATAAGATCAAATAAATCACCTTTAAATTAATTGATATAAATTTGATATTCGATCAACTAATAAAAATAAAAAAAGAAGGAAGATAAAAAAAATCCTATTAGCAGACATAAATTATGAATTGAAAATGGATAAAATTATATTAAATCCCAGGCTGGTGATAATTAAGCCATTGAGTTATATTCAATGAATAACTCCCAACTCATTTTCAATGAATAATTACAACTAATTGAAGTTGGTGTTTGTGAAACTGATTTAACTTAGTTGGATTAATAAAGAAGATCAATTAAGAATAAACATGTACAAATCATTATTTTACGTAGTTCTTATACTACACCCATATAAGTTCTATCTCGTTGATGACATTTGAGAATGGACTATCGATGAACTGAGGGAGTATTGATCAAGTCGTCGTGACATAAAAAAAGAATGAGATGAGCTTTCTTCTGAGTTGACTGAATCACAGAACTTAAAGGAATAACTAGTCAAGTGGACCGACGGATCAATTGAAGAGTTGTGAGCCCTCGACACGGTCGATCGAAGAGCTAGAGTCGGGCTGGAGGCCAGGACATAACATCGACTCGTAGTCGTAGGCTGGAACATGACAGTGACTTCTTGGAGGCCGAAACACTAAAACTGCTCTAGGAAACAGGCCGGGCTCGAAGGACGGAACACGATAATGACTCGAAGGCTAAAAGGAACACAGGAGTGGATGCACTGGTGCTGTAGCCAGAGAGGGGCAGTGCCGGTGTTGTGGCCGGCGGAGATCC
>JBBUKS010169354.1:0-24158 GCA_038050645.1 Hedychium gardnerianum
CACATGTACGAGTAATTAGAATCCACAGGACAAGTAAATATGACTTGGGCTAGGTGTGACGTAGTCAGCCTAGTGGGACAGACACAAATAGACCATGTCCTGAATTAAGTGGGTATAAGACGAGTGAAAGAAACAAAACATGACTCACTGTAGCTGCTGAAAGGGTTCAGAACTAGTTCTGGGATCAACTGTGATTTTTCGGTTAATTGGAGATCATGATGTACTACTAGGTGTCACTCATGATCAATCCATAATTAAATAGTTAATTATAGACGGCCAAGATAAATTAGAAACCTATTGGTTCACATGCATTACGAGTATCTAAAAGACATAAAACAAGTTTGAGAATTCAATTCTCAGATCAAGAAATGTAATATTTGGTTGGACCAAACAAAAGACAAATATGGAATATATTTTGTTGGAATGAAAACGCGAATGAGCCACATCTCTTATGGAAGAGTTAGACCCTATTTGGTTTAGTAATGAATCAACTTGGTTTAGTTGTGAACCAAATCAAAAGGTTAATGAGCTAAAATTTAATTAAGACTTATTAGGTTTGAATTGAGTTTTATCATCAAACCCAATAAGAGGAATACATATATATTTATATATATTTATATATATATATAAGTTATATATTGATATATATAAAAGTTATATATAGATATTATATATATATATATAACTTTTAATATAAATAATAATTATTTTTTCTCCTCTCTCTCCTCTCTTTGGTCGACCACACCCCAAAAGGTTTTTCCCTTTTTGTTGCCGAAAACCACAAGGAAGAAGACTCTTCTTCATTTATGTTTCCTTCTCTTGGATCGCATCTCCTCCGCGCTTGGTTAGTATTGATCGAAGGCGAGACTTGTTGCTCAAGGAGTTATCTTGAAGAGCTCAGCGTAGATACGAATAGAAGCAAGGTTCGACAACGTCGCTCTAGTTGATACTCTTTCCTTTAAGCATCATTCGTATGGTATACCTAGAGTAAATATTATTCTTAAAAGTTTTATTTTATCGATCATGTCTGCATGAGATGTATTCTTGTATACGTGTGGTGTGTGTGATGTAATAATTAGTTTTGTTATTACTGTTTAATGTATTCCGTTGTGCATGTTTTGCGAAATGTGTTAAGCACACACCGCATCGGGCTACCCAACAAGCTCAACATCGGACAATCAGAGATCACCTAAGCAATCAGAAGGAGAGACTGATCAATGTGCTATTGACCATTCACAGCTGGAGGCGCCTCGGAGCAGCTGGAGGCGCCTCAAATGTCAGGCGTTGGAGGCGCCCCCATCAAATGAAGGCGCCTCAAGCGCCCAGACAGTAGAGGCGCCCCCATTGCTTGGAGGCGCCCCGACCGCAGAAAATACAATTGTTGTAGCGAATAGAAGTTGGAAGTTACGTCAGGTCAACCAAGGCACTCCCAACGCTCGGAGGCGCCCCTAGCACTGTCAGATCAGCAAACCGTTGCGGCTGGATCAGATTTTCCCTACTGAAGGCACCCTGGATTAATGGAGGCATCTCGAATAATGTCACGTCAGCATAACGGTCATTTTGACCATAATGCTATAAATAGAGGTCCCAACCTCTATTCTAAATATAACACACATGTCCTTAATTCCTGTATTTCGTTTTTAAGTTTTCAACTACTGTAAAAGGCTACTCTGCCCGAAGGAGTCTTTTAGTGCTTTTATTTTTCTTGGATTAACAACCACCTAGGTTGTAACCAAGTAAACCTTGAGTCTCTTACTTTGATTTTAAGTTATTTATTTAATCAATTAATGTATGTGTCCTTGCTTAGTTAGAAGCAAGAGAAGTAATATTTTATTGCAAGGCTATTCACTCCCCCCCCCCTTTAGTCGGTCCACCAATGGCTAAGGAGCTGGCCATTTTGGCCAGTTCGTCTACTTTTAGATTGTCCGCTCGGAGTACCTTCTGAATAAGCACTTCTTGGAAATCTGATTTCAGCCGATCGAAAATCTCGGTGTATTTCTTTAGCCGCTCATTCTTTATTTCAAAGCTCTCATCCAACTACTGAGCGAACAATTGAGAATCTAAGTGAAGGATAATCAAAGTAGCTCCCACTCGTTTGGCTGCCTGCAGACCTACCAACAAAGCTTCATATTTGACCATTGTTGGAGGCTCAGAAATTGAGTCGGATAGATAATTGGAGTATGTCTTCTCGTGGCGAGATCAGCAAGACTCCGATACGACTGCCTTGATGATTGGCCGAGTCATCCACCAAAATTTTTCATGTTCCTTCTGAATTCGAACTCGATGTCTCTGTCATGAAATCCACCCAGGCCTGGGCCTTGATAGTCATTCTGGGTTGGTACTGGATGTCATACTCACTCAGCTCGATTGTCCACTTTATCAATTTTCTTGAAGCCTCGGGGTTCGTCAAAACGCGACCCAACGTGCTGTTCATCAGGACGGTGATCGGGTGGGAGAGAAAATAGGGTCTCAGCCGGTGGGCTGTCAGAGTTAATCGCAGTGCTAATTTCTCCGAAGGAGTGTATCTCCGTTCTGCATCCTTAAGTAGGTGACTGGTGAAATAAATGGTGTACTATGCATTACCTTCTTCTCATAATAGCACCGACCCAATCGCTTCTTCACCAGCGGACAGATATAGCCACAGTCGTTCACCCATTACTAGTTTGGAGAGGAGCGGAAGTCGAGATAGATACTCCTCGAGCTTCATAAAGGCTTAGTCACAACTTCCATCCCACTCAAACTTGGAGGCCCTGCATAATAACTTGAAGAATGAAAGACTCCGGTCTATCGATCGGGCTATGAATTAGGAGAGAGTCGTAATGTGACCGACCAACCTTTGTGCTTCCTTGAGATTGCGAGGAAGGGACATGTATTGCAGTGCTTGAACTTTCTCTGGGTTAGCTTCAATTCTCCACTCGGTGACCACATAACTAAGAAAGTGGCCGCTCTTGACGCCAAAGATGCATTTACTGGGGTTCAGTTTGAATCCATATTACCTCACCGTTCTGCTGGATTATCTAATCTTGACTTGGCTCGAAGTGCATTTTCTTCTGCTTGACCGCCCGCGACTCAGGGAGGATATTGAGTTTGTGCACCATTATGGCCGGTGACACGCCTATGACTTCTTTTGTCGACCAGAAGAAGACATCACGATTGTTAGTTAAATAGGCAACCAATCGCTCCTTAAGCTCTGACAGTAGGTCAGACGCCATGAGAATAGTGTCATTATTTCGCTCAGGGTGGATTTGGATTTCTTCTTTATCCTCTTCCGGTCGGATTTCGCACTCACCTTGTATAATGTTGACTTGGGGTTCAATCGCCCTACGGACTCTTCTCGAATCGGACCGGATAATATTGACATAACACCTCTGAACGGATGACTGATCACTTTTGACTTCCCCTATCAACTCCCCAATGGAAAATTTCATCTTCTGATGATATGTAGAGACCACAGCTTGGAAAGCGTTTAACGCCGATCTTCCAAGAATAATATTATAAGCGAACTCCGCGTCCACCACCAAAAAAGGGGTTCGCTTGATTCTGTCTTGGGATCCTTATCCAGGGTCAACGATAAAGTGATTTGTCTAAGCAGTTGAACTTGATGCCCTGTGAACCTGAACAGAAGAGTGGCTATGGGCTGGAGTTCTTCATCGTCAACTTGCATCTGATCCCAAGCCTTCTTGAAGATTACGTTGATAGAGCTGTCGATATCTACAAAAATCCGCCTTACATCGTAATTGGCTATTAGGAACTGGATCATCAAGGCATCCTCATGAGGTGCCTTAACCCTTCGAGGTCTTGAGGCCCGAAGCTTATTAAAGGGTCTCTTCGTTGGCTGGCGCTAACGTCATAATTTTCCAATCTGCGGCTGTGGGTCTTGCGGTCCCTAAGAGAATCCTCATCCGTGGGCCCCTCGGATATCATGCTAATAGTTCCTCGTACGGGAGTTTTTTCCTTATCTTTCGCTCGATCAAACTCCTGTCAAAGTGGCGACTCTCTGAGCTCTTTAATGGGCATTCGGACTCTTTTCTCCGATCGATGGTAGTCGTTTTGGGTTCGTGCAAGAGTACGTCTACGATCTAGTGAATGTCGCTCGGCGTCCTGCTTTCGGTCTGGAGAATGACGTTCGGCAATCAGCCTCCAATTCGGAGAATTCCATTCGGGATCTAACCTTCCCCTATTGTATTGGTAACAATCTTTTGTTGCATGACTTCTGCTCTAATGATAGGTACAAAAAATGACCCATCATCTTGGGGAACCATCTTTTGCGCCCCGGGGCCCGAAAGGCCTCAACTGTGTGCACGGTCGCGTCTCCTCCCTGAGCTATTGGGCGATGCTGGCCCGATCGGGAGTCCTTATATCTTAATGGTGGAGGTGGTGCCTTTCACTCAGGATGAGCTTCGGGCATAGTGACATTTGTCTCCTTTCTCCTAGAGAACTGGGCTTTATCTACGTTGATATACTTGAGTACTCAGCTTTTCAAACTATCAAAATCGAGCAGAGGCTTCTTCACTAACAATCTGAAGAAGTCCCCCTCTAGCAGCCCTTGTGAGAATGAACTCATCAAGATCTAAGAGTGGCTGACGGGACGTCCAAGATCACCCGATTGAATCGCTGAAGGTAATCCCTAAGGGATTCCTTGGGTTTTTGCTTCAAAGAAAACAAGTTCAGCGTAGTCTTGAGATACCTTTTACTTCTGGCGAAATGGTGTACAAATGTCATCTTGAATTCCCAGAACGAATGAATGGAAGAGGTTGAGAGTTGGTTAAACCATCTCTATACCAGGCCTGAGAAGGTCTTTAGGAAGACCCGACATTTAACTCCATCGATGTACTGGTGTAGCATAGACGCATTCTCGAATAGGCATAAATAATCCTCGAGATCCGCAGAACCATTGTATTCATCAATATATGTTGGTTGAAAATGTTTGGACAGTGGATCTTCTAGAATATTCACCGAGAAGGGGGTCATTGGGTTCCCCCAACCCGTCGAGGATCACTCCCTTACCATTATCGACCTCCTGAACTTTGGCCCTCTCGGGCGAGGACTCCCCGGACTATTCTGGCTTGAGTGATACCTCGATCGGGGTTCTAAAGAAAGCTGGTGACATTTCGATCGGGTGCGTCGAGTTTTGCCGAGGAGCCGACGTCGCGTGCATCCTTGGAGGGGGGTTCACGAGGTGTTGTGGATGTCACATGGTATACAGTTGTTGTTGTCACATCTCCTGTTGTTGTTGCAATGCTCCGTATGCTGCCGTAGCTGCTATTTTATCAAGGTCACTTTGAGACATGGTGATAGTCGGTCTTCCAGTGTCGTCCATCGCGGTTTCTAGTTCAGGACTTGATGTTCCCATAGACGACATTAATTTGTTCATGCGCTGGACTCCTTAATAGATGAACCACCGGTGAGTTGAATGGCTAGTTGACTAGGCCTTCGCAGGCTAACAAATGGGATGAGGAACTTCAAGAGAGTTTCGCCGACCCTAGAGAGAAAAAGAGAGCTGGAGGGTTAGAGGGAAGACCGGGAGGATACCAGGCGCGACCACTCCAACGCTCAAGTCAGTGATCGGAAGGGAAAGAGTTGACAAACAATGAAACAGTAGGAGGATGTTTTTTGCATATCTCTTATCTGTATGAGTAGACTTACTTATATACCTTCTAGAGAGAGATACTCTTTTCATTAATGAAGCATGTTGCCCCAGTAGGGGATGTCTGCGACGGTAAGGGAGGTATTCATACTATCAGAACATCTTAATCGTACTGTCATCATTCCTTGCATGTTCAGTATTTTTTACTAATAGGTGTATGTTATGCTAAGCTTATAGCCCTGCCAGTCCTAATGGGGGTGGTAACTAGGGGCTTATTCAAGTGGGAGATTTGTGGTCGATAGATTGATTCTAGCCGGTCGGAGTATCATGCGTTCCGATCGAGAGATCTCTTTGAGCAAATTTCTCCGTGTCTTTGATTGGGTTTAACGGATTTCCCCGATCGGGTGGAGGCGTCCTGGGTGTTTTTCTTACGATAAGTCGTGTTCGTCTGCTCAGAGATCTGTTGGCTCTTTGGCTCTACTCGACCGAAGGGTCATAAGTTTCGACCAGGAGATATCAAGTTCGTTTGAATAAACTCTACACAGATTATTAACTATTGATTATTTAATTTTTATCTTAATACTTCATCAATGACTCTCACATCAATTCTTGGCTTTATATTTTCTATATCATTCTTAATTAATTGATCGATAATGAATATGAGTTAATTTTCATCAATTAATTTTTTTAAAAATTAAAGAACTAATTTCTAAAGATAGTTAAGTGATAAGAGTTGTACGGGATTGATTGGATGAGTGCATGAACCCGAACACGAGCTTGCGTAAGGAGATAAATAGGATAACATGAATATGTATAAATGATCATTATTATCGAAACAATACTGAGAGAATGAAATTGATGAATTGCAAAATTAAATTGTGAAAGGAGTTTGAATGATAGGTGGATTAGTCTAATCTGTTTCTCTTATATATTCTACAATTCTTTATTAAATTTTTTTATTGTATCTATTTCATTAGTAACTTCTCCTAAAGCAATCTCGGCGAGTCAATTTGATACTCATTTTTCTTTTTAATCCTCTCTAGAGTGGGTGCTAATAGATATTCACTCTTGAACAAAGTTGCAATTCAATACACTCAACTAAAGTTGATCTAGATAAAAAAGATTCATGTTCGACTTAGTTATTATTACCACTAAATAACACACTTGTAGTCATAGACTAAGAATCAATGATCATGTACTTAATTTAAAAATCTAGTTCTTCTTCTTAGCCTAAAGACGTACTACCACGACAGCATTAACATGAGGTGTGTTGCAAAGGAAAATTTAAAGATAAAAGAAATCGCAAAGGTCACCTGTACATTGGGTGGTCATTTCTGTAGGTGTTTAGGATGTTGAATCAGATAAATATCTTTTGAGAAATAAAATCTTTAACTGTTGAGTAGCCTTTAATAACAGCAAGGCTACTGCATTTGCCTGGCCAGATAGCCATGACCTCATCACCACTTCATGCTCGTTCTCCCTTATCCAAATGCCCTGCTGCACCTTGTCTGGTAGTACAAATTGATGGTGTGAGTTTATTTCTCAAATCAATGGACCTTCTTAATTGGCTTCTTTTTCTACTACTTTTTCTATTTTGTTTTTCTTATACTATTTTTTTTTTCCTGATTGCGATTATGATCAAAGATATGTTATATGTTTGGAAAGTTCCCTGCCCTGATCTCTGATACAAACAGGGAGGGATCTCTTAATCTGAGCACAGCCTAAACAGCAGCAACTCTACACTTAGCCCTACTGAACTCTCGTCTCCAATTAAACCTACATATCAGAAGGCTCTTTTATACTTTAGTTTAGTTTATTTATTAATTAGTATTAAGAATGTAGGAAGGTCTTATGGAGCAAGTGGAGAAACCTGATAGGCCTGGACAAAAAAACTTAACAAGAATGACTGATCCCTTTTGTTGGGCAATCATGGTGATGAGGAAGACAAGCATCAATAACTGAGCGTGCAGGTGTAAGAAGAGAAGAAGATAAGGATAAAGGATGTGATATGGTGAAGTGCGTTTGGTTTGACAGAGGAGGGAGATCTCTGGAATGTGATGGAGGCACACCACCGATATCCATCCACAAAGCGCCAAATGGTGTGAGGACTGCCCTGCATCATTTCCTCTCTTCACAAGTGTCCTGCAATAATTTCATATTTTCTTTGCAATCATCATTTGCTTACTCCGACTCATAAGGTGACAAGGGAATGGTACTGATTTCCAATGCATATCTATATATCCGAGAAATCAGCTTGAATAGACTCAGAGAATATAATCAATGAGCAATCAAGGAGGAAGAGAGAGCCTTTTAATTTGGTGAAATATCAAGGTCCAATATAATCAAGCCAGTCCAAACCCAAGGATTTGTAGACAGTAGGATTGTTTCTTCTGTCACAAAATAGCTTTTGGATCGAAGTTTTCCTAGCTACTCTTTGATAGACTCTGGAACTATGAATTAATTGTCCTTCTAGTAGACCATAAACATTGTCAATTCATAATGTAGATAACTCTTCTAATTAGTCAATGCGATCGATGCCACACATGAGTAGAGGCGATCGACAAAGATTAACGTGTAGATAAAAATAATCTTTCTTAATTGCCATGAAAACCATGGTCGAGTAGAAAGTTGATTGTTATTATGTCATTGTTTCGAAAATTATTAGGCTTTAATGGCCGTCATTATCCACGTACTATTGCACTTATTGAGTCGCTAGCTCAGTCATGCCAGTCCATGATTAATTAGGAACATTGCAAAATTCTCGTGATTACCATGCATAATTTTTTAATCAATATTTAAAATTGACACAAATTCTGTGTTATAATATATCCTGTACAGTTGTAATTACATATATTAGTTCGCTCGGATTATGTTACAAACAATGTAATACACTCATATTGCAAAGGCTACAAACCTTTAACCTCGTGAATTCAATCCAACTCGACAAACATTTAACAACTCGGAAGGTCCCACTCGGCCTTCACACGCTCCGCTGCCCTCGTCCGGCCAACCTCCACCCATCCTCGCCTTTCCATTGGCGTATCTAAGTAGGAGCCACCTTCCCAAGCGGTCCACCCTGAGGCAACTCGCTCGCTCGATGGACTCCGGATCCATCGTCGGGCGGGCCACCGCTGTCACCGGCCGAGTCCACTCGCCTAACCATTAACTGCGGCGAGTGCTACGTGAGATGAGATTCCACCCTCCCTTGTCAATAATGACGATGGCGATGCTGATGATGGAGCCGTTGGCCGCCGCCCATTGCCGGCGACGTGGCGCCGGTCCTGTTGCCCTCATCCCATCGCCCCTCTACGCGTGGCGCCGTCTTAATGACTTTATGCCCCGCCGCTATCATAATTATGATCCACGTCATCATAGTAACGATGCTTCGGATGCATCTCCGTTCTTCATTCTTCGCATGTTGTCGTCTTTGTTTTCTTCTGTTCTCTGAGATTGTAGTCATTATTTAATTAAAAGGAAGGGAAGGATGGAGGTGGGTGGGGGCTACGGCAGACGGAGGGATTTCTCAAGCTGCTGCGAGCGCAGCCATAGCCGCCATTTCCTTTCTCAAGCTCAACCTCGCTGCCAATCCTACGTTACTTTTCCACCTATATATATATATATATATATATGCGCTCCCTCGGTTTTGTCCTTTTCTGAGACTGATCACCTATAAAAACTGTTTTGAAGATGTGCTAATTATAGAACAACCACTTCCCACTTTTCTCTCTCCTTTACGTGAAACGGAGAAGTGAACAGATATATGGATATCATGGTGGCGGCGGCGCCGGAGGAGGTGCCTGAGGCAGTACTGGTGATCAGGGAGTACGACACCGTACGCGACCGCGAAGCCGCGGAGGCGGTGGAGCTGTCGTGCGACGTTGGGGCCAGAGAAGGCACCATGTCGCTCTTCACGGATCTCCTCGGCGATCCTCTTTGCCGTGTCCGCCACTCTCCTCTCTTCCTCATGCTCGTCCGTACCAGTCTTCCCCTTTTTTACTTCATTTAACTTTGTTATTGTTATTCGAATTTTTTTTCCTTACTACATTATCGATTATCTCAATTAGCTAGTAAATTTGATTTTGGGGAAATCAGGTAGCGGAGCTGATCCGTGGCCCGCAGAGGGAGATCGTTGGGCTCGTCCGGGGCTGCATCAAAACCGTGGCCTGCGGCGCCGCCAAGAAACATCCTTCCTGCGCGAAGAACCACGCTGCCTCCATCTACGCCAAGGTCGCCTACCTTCTCGGCCTACGTGTCTCCCCTGCCCACCGGTAACCGCTACCACCGCTCACACAATACTCAAATTATGCGCCGTTAAGCGACTTAATTAACCTGTAATTAGGCGGCGGGGTATCGCGCTTAAGCTGGTCCTGCGAATGGAGGAGTGGTTTAAGGCGAAGGGGGCGGATTACGCTTACATGGCGACCGAGAAGGACAACGAAGCGTCGCTTCGACTCTTCACCGGACGGTGCGGCTACTCCAAGTTCCGAACTCCTTCCATTCTCGTGCATCCCGTATTCGCACACCGGCTCCCCCTCTCGTCGAGCGTCTCCGTGCTTCGTCTCTCCCTTGCCGACGCCGAGGAGCTCTACCGACGCTGGTTAGGCGCCACCGAGTTCTTCCCCCGCGACATCGACGTTGTGCTCGCCAACCCTCTGTCGCTGGGAACGTTCCTCGCTGTCCCCTCGGCCTGCGCCGCCGCGGCGCGATGGCCCGGGGCGGCGGATTTCCTGGCAGACCCGCCTACGTCGTGGGCTTTGGGGAGCGTGTGGAACTCGAAGGAGGTGTTCCGGATGGAGGTGCGGGGTGCTGGACTGTGGCAGCGGGGGCTGGCGTGGGTGAGCCGGGCGGTTGACTGGGCCCTGCAGTGGCTGCGGATCCCGTCCGTGCCGGACTTATTCCGGCCGTTCGGGATGTACCTATTGTACGGGATCGGCGGAGAGGGGCCAGCGGCGGCGGAGCATGTACAGGCACTTTGCCGGCACGCGCACAACATGGCCAGGCGGGACGCTGACTGCCGGGTGGTTGCGGCGGAGGTTGCGGAGTGCGACCCGCTCCGCCGAGGGATCCCTCACTGGGGCAGGCTATCGTGCGCCGACGTATGGTGCGTGAAGCGGCTCGCCGAAGAGTACGGCGATGGGGCTCTCGGCGACTGGACGAAAGCGCCGCGACCGCCGTCCATCTTCGTAGATCCAAGGGAGTTCTGAATCCGACGGTCTCAGTTCGCCGCTTTTTTCACGGTCACTAATCGGGCAATGTGGGCTTAATTATGACGTCACGGTTTCTTTTGCTTTTAGTTAACGTAATTTTTCTTTATGTCGTTGTAGCTTGTACCAGTGGCACGTCGCTATCGGTTTTGTAAATGGAGTCGGATCTTGTTTACAACACTTGTTAACGGAGTCGGATATCCGCTTTGCAGTGGAGCTCCTAAGAACCAATTAACACGTGTTACATTAAAAATTAATTAAATTGCTATATCTTTAACTAAATAAATTATTCTTAATCATAGCATGAAGCACATTGTTCAACAGGCATATGCACTACTTGGGCTGCACAATGGAAAACATTAATGCAATCTTCTTCTGATATGCCCATTTGTCTTTCCCTTTAAAAAGCTTTAATATTCATAGAACAATGGAAAACAATGTAATCTTACTAATAGAACCCACTTAATGCAAGTTAAAGTGCATACAATAATTTCTTTCCTCCATTAATTAGTATTTCTTTCCTCCATTAATTAACCACCAAGCCCGACCATAATCATATCTGCCTAATCCTTGCCCGATCCATATTCTTCTTTGTTTTTTGTTCCTTATCTCAGGCATCAACCCTTTCAATCAAGTTATAAAATTGGTAACTTTACTGCTTACACAACACAAAATAATAGTTTGAGATGATGAAATTCATGTACTACAATCAATTCAATGAATGAATAATTCTCTCTACAAAGAACTAATTTGAATGCGTATTAATTTCTTTTCAATTAAAAATATAATAAATAAATAAATCAATCAATCAATCAATTAAGCCGGAATGAGGAGTCTTGGTTTCTTCAACGCCAGCGGACTCAGCACCTCCTCCTCCTCCGCGGCCACCGTCGCCGTCAAGCAACGCGTGACAAGGTCGAACTCGATCTCCGGCGGAGCAGGCATGTTGAGATCGAATCCCCGATGGCTCGAGCCCGCCCCTTCCGACGCTGTCGCCACGGTGACGGCGCTGCCGCTAACGAGGCTTCCGTCGTAGTGGCACCTTTTGTGCCCGCCAAGCGCCTGCCCTGACGGAAATGTCTTCTGGCATACCGAGCACCGGTGCACCTTTCTGCCTCCCACAGTGCCGCCCGAGGAAGATCCGGTCGACGTGGCGGCGAGCGGGGGCTCGTCGGTGCTGGGCTTCCGGTGGCTGGCTTTGTGACCTCCGAGGGCCTGGTAAGAGGCGAAGGCCTTTCCGCAGACGGTGCACTTGTGCTCGAGCTTCGCCGGCACAACTGTCTCGAACAAGGGAGGCGGGCGGGGTCCGCCGCGGGCGAGCATGACTAGACACCAGGCCAGATACTCTTCTTCTGTGGGCCGGCGGTCGAAGAGGCGGTTGCGCTTGGAGCGCTTCTTCTTCGCCCACCCTTCGATTTGCCGACGCGAGGACTCCTCGTCGCTCATCTCCGGCGAGATTGTGGAAGATGAAGCCATCTCTGTTGCCATAGAATTTGGAGGATTGAAAATAATGAAAAAAAAGGAGACGCGGATGGATGGTATATAGGAAGTTGGGAAGAGTAGTTGAACTGTTCAGCTGCTTAACTTTGAACTGTCACAACTACAGTTGACTTCAACAATCTTACAATTAATGGTCATAGATGCGAACATAGTGAAGGAAAATAGAACAGAGTAAGGAAAAGTCAACTGGTAGGAAGGAGGGAGTGAGTTGCCTGGAGCCAGAGAGGAAAGAGAGTAGTGAGTTCGGTGGAGAACCTCATGAGGCGTCGGCAATGACCTTCTTCTACGTCAGAGTGATGCATAGAGTTTGTCAATTTGGTGTCGCAGGAGGAAGAGTATAATTTTGAATTCAACATCTAGAAAGGGTGATCAATTGTGCTATAGCTAGGTTCCATGTGTTCCTCGTTTCGGTAGAAAAGCCAGCCGCCCACATTTTATTATGTTTTTTCCCTTGCGGTTGCGGATTCTAAGTATTAATGTTTTTATATTCAACATCAAATGATTTTGACTAATAAATTACTTGAGATTATTTGAATCGAATTGGAGGGTTTGTGTGTAGCCAAACCTTATTGTCGAGAGTTAACCTTATTGTGTCTAACCAAACAAAAAGGAAGAGATATTCCATGTGCGATGTAGTCACCCACAGTTTATTGGATGATATTCATTTCCAACTCGTCCCCGCTCCACTTTCAATAAAATCATCCCTATATTTTGATTGAATAAAGATATTGACTTGAATATGAGTTATATCTATAGACGAAAATGTATTTTTCCTAATTCGAATACAGGTGAGTGATGAATTTGACTACGAATCTAAGATAAATTTTTTGAGATTGAGATCCACGGGAAAGCATGCATGATAAACATGCATGGCACGACGATGAGAATCCTAGTCAGCATCTTATGCAGTGGAGTCTGGATTGGGTCGAGGAACAGGTCCAGCGACTGGAAAAATTTGTTTTCTGTTTTTGTTTTTTTTTTAAGTTTAGGATAACTAATTGATGAGTTTAATTGGGGGGTATGATGATGTGGACGTCACGGGGCAATCTTGCTGATAGATTCGTTTATTCATAGATTTCATGAAATTCAAAAGTTCGTAATAGATTAATCATATAGATAAAATATGACATTTTATGAAAGAGAGCATTATCAAACCACGCACGATAAAAGCTATCGACCTTGCCGGATTAAGATATTCAGTTACTTTGGACGGTCGAAGATCCAAGTGTAAGTTGCCATTTATAACTCTGGCTTTACCTTTCGCCGTAATCTTCGACTTTCTTTCTGCCGCAAAGCCGCACGACCCTCGCTCTCCTCTCCCTTTTTTGTCCGTCGCCGTCGTCGCAGTCGCGGCCCTCCCTTTCCCTTCTTCGCCTAACTAAACCCTTTCGCCTCCTTTGGAAGCGATCCATGGCCTCCGACGGAGCAGAGGACCACCGCCTGCGGCGGATTGCCTCCTCCATACGCGTCATCCCTGACTTCCCCAAGCCGGGTAAGCGATCTTCAAAATTGTAGTTCCGTTAGTCGGAGCCCTTGTTTCTGACCGGGGCTCCATGAGTTGTTACGATGAGTAGTTTTGGTGTCTGATCGGTTGGATTGGGTTGGGTTTAGGTATTTTGTTTCAGGATATTACGACCCTGTTGCTGGATCCTGAGGCGTTTAGGGATACGATCGATATGTTCGTAGAGAGATACAGAGATAAAGGAATTTCAGTGGTCGCAGGTAAAATGTTGCTCTGCTTCGCTTGCTGTTTGGTGGGATGTGATGTTTCGTTTGGTTTTTGAAACGCACGACTATCGTCTCTCCATTCTTCATTGTTTATTTCAGTTAAAGAGCATTTTGACACAGTTAAGAATTATTAGGAATTCGTAGAATTCCAAGCAGATTAAGTCAGGATGGTTAGCTTTGTGTATTTTTTTCTATAGAGAATGAACAAAATAGTCACCCACTAATACTTTTTCCCCTCAATATTAAGCACTTTATCTCTGTATATTTTTCTGATGATTAGCTTTGTGTCTTGACGCCTCAATTATGTACAAGGTGGAGATCGGAAAAGTTGAGGCATTCAACATGAATTGCTTTCATATTATGTTCTTTGCTTGCATGATCGAGCCTAATTTATTCTCATCATCTTTAAATTATATCATGCAATGTATTTATAGTTTCCAAATTAAATTATCATAAGAACACTATACTGAAATGAGATTTCTCATCGATATGGCAGTAAGTATATCAGTAATTGGCTCAATTTCTTGATTGGATATACATGATATATGCAGGTATTGAGGCAAGAGGATTTATATTTGGCCCTCCCATTGCATTGGCTATTGGAGCAAAGTTTGTTCCTATGAGAAAGCCAAAGAAGTTGCCTGGTATATTTTTTTCCTGTCGCATCAGGTTTTCGTTATCGTCCATTGTAGATAATATACTATTTTTTGTGTGGGCTTTAGGGGAAGTTATTTCTGAGGAATACTCGTTAGAATATGGTACAGACAAAATGGAGATGCATGTAGGAGCTGTTCAGGCAGGAGATCGGGCACTTGTTATCGACGATTTAATTGCAACTGGTGGAACATTAGCTGCTGCTATAAGGCTCCTTGGTGGGTTTTCTTCCACTGGTTCTCTCTTTAGTTTTCTCGTTTATATAAAAATTTCCCTATCAAACTGACATTTGTATTTTGATTATGATTCTCTGTTATTTGCAGATCGTGTTGAAGCTGAAGTGGTCGAATGTGCTTGTGTCATTGAATTGCCCGAGCTGAAGGTTTGTTAATTGAGAGCGTGATAAAAGCCTGAAAGAAACATTTAGATTGTATTTCCTATGAGGGAAGGAATTTCCAGCTGAACTGAAACAAAGTGACTGAAGGATTTCCCTATAGCTAATCTTTCCCTTTGTTTTCTTCCCAATTTGGATGGGCAAATACTGTTCACCCACCATTTAATTTGTGCAAGGTTTTCATTGACAAGATGAAATGACATTTTTGTTGGTTGGACAGGGACGTGACAAACTGGATGGCAGGCCTCTCTTCGTGCTGGTCAAAGCGGTTTAGCAGAAAGAACGCAGTTTGTTGGTAATTTACGTTTTCTTCGTAGGCATCTGTTGGTAGATCCTCTAACTGGGGCTTGATAATAAGGTTTCAACTTTCCATGGCTTCTTGAGCCATGGCGAGATGACCACGGTTTATGGAGATTGCGAGTGGGGATTTATTTCAGTAAAATGTAATATGAGATTTTGATTTTGGAACCTATTCGTGTGCGTAATTGAGTGGTTAGATTTCAGTAATTAATCAGATTTTTCTTTATAATACTCATTTGCACTTCTTATTCCTCGTCTTCCTTTAATTCTGGACTTGCTGCCAAAAAATTTGTACCATGATATCTTTGATGGAATCAGTGTCGATCTACAATAGCTCCGACTGTGTTTAGGGTGTTGTCGATATTGGCAAGAACATTACGGTCTATAATAAACAAAATGAAACTAAAAACAATGAAATCTTTCAAATGAGAGCCCTTTTTTCACTCACATTTCATCTATCCTATTCCCTATTTACAGATTATAGTTCTTTGGGAATGGAGATACAGTCGGTACTATGAGAGTATTTTGTTTAAAAGAAAGCAAATAGTAAAGAAATAACCCAGGAGAATAATCCATAGACAGAAAAATCATATACATACTACGCGTCCATAGCAAATGTCTCAGCAATTGGCCGTGGGCATTTTAATCTTTTGCATTAGACGAAGGGCATAATGCATTGTGGCATCCAAGAAAAACAAATGAGTTATAAATCTAAATTGGCACTATCATACATGATGCATTCAAATAAATAATGATGGACTGGGATAGCTTTGAACTTCGCTTGCGCAAGCACTGCAATATACAACACAAACCAGCTTTCTCATACTCCAGCACAGCTTAAGGTTGGGGAATTCTTTGTCGACAAATTGTTTGGCCATGGTTAGGAAGTAGGAGTGTGAGTTGAACTTGAGATTATATGATGAGAAAAAAAAATATTTGCAGATAACTAGGATCACAAATGGTTGCATGATCTTAGCTATTTAGTTGTCAGTCTCTAACACCCATGCATCCTATGGAAAATAGCTACTCCATTTTAGAAGGAAGTTGCATAATCTTTCTCGCGAGGTCTGCATCGTGCATAGGGCTGAAGTTTCCCTGCGCTCAGCAAAGCCCGGTGTCGAGTGAGTGCTGAAGAGCCAGCTGCATTTGATGCTGTGAATTTTGAGGGAGGGGATAAACTAGCAAAGCTTTTGGGGATGGAAGGAGATGAAAGATGAGATGCAGCTGACTCAAATTTCTCAGGATAAGATGGAGATTGACCATTATCACTGTTAAGAAAACAATGTTAAATAGAGCCCTAAATGTGGAACCAAAAGAAATTAAGTCAGGATCTCATATAGCAAGCTTACCGAGTGGGTGTAGGCTTCCTTTTCACAAATGGGCAATGTTTTGGTGTGCCTCCATTGCTTGGGCCAAGAGTACAATCCTGTAATAAAAGAAATATTTTTTCAGCTTATCTAAAAATACGGAAATAGCATGATTAGGAAGAATGAGACATACGGTCGGTTTGATCTCTTTAATAGGCTGGACAGGACTATTCAGGCTGTGCTGCTGGAAGTTTAGTACAAAGGGGTGCTCGAGCAACATTTTAGCAGTTGGCCTCTCTGCAGGGTTCCTTCGGAAGCAACGCTGGAGGAAGTCCTTGCCCTCCTTGGACAAAGTTTCAGGTATTGGTGGATGATAATGCAAGACTTTAAACATAGCTTGAGCCTGTGTTAATCATAAATAAATTTACTTCATATCCGCGGGGACAAAAAGATATGAAAGGTACAAAAATAATGATGAATTGCTTTATATAATTCACATGCACATTGTACTAGAAATAAAAATTGCCAAACGAAGTAAGAAAATCCACGAAGAGCATTCTGAAATAATTGATTGTCCTTTTGCACAAGAAATTCTCAAGGACAAAGACAAGGAACAGCCTCAAAGAAAACCATGACATACTGATTCTTTGGCAAAAAAAAATCTGGAAAAACAAAGTTTTATTTTCTTTGGGATAAGTTGTTACTTCACCAATCACACTACTTGTTTTATCTAATGTATGTAGGATCGAGCAATTAATTCCGAACATGTATTAGCTCCTAGAATGTACATCACTTCTCCCAACTGATGGCTTATTCTGCATCAGACTCCCCAAATGTTTAGCACCAAACTTAAAACCCAAAAAAATAGAAGTAAGAATCAGTCAAGTAAAGTGCATTCTTTTGTCAGTCAAGCACAAGTTATGTACTCCCTTAGCCTCAGTCAGCCTTATTTGAGTAAGGAGCTAGTGTCGTCAAATTCTATACATATGTCTGAATTTTAAAGTCTGACAATGTACATGAGAAATTGAACATAACAAACCTATAGTACAAGTTCCTTTAAAAAATCAAAATAGGAAACAATTAATGCATTTAAAATGTGATGCCTAGTAGTTAGAAACTTAAACTGAAAGGCTGCAAGATCTCAACAACATAGCCATAAAAGAATAAAGACCTCGTGTAGATCACTCCATGGGTGTTTCCCTGTGAACATCTCAATGATCGTACAACCCAAACTCCAGATGTCAACAGAAACATCATAAACAATTTCTTTGTTCATTGTGGCCTTTAACATCTGCAACCAAAAAGTAATTTGAGGTCTATATAGTGATAAAAGCTGTACCTGAATTGAAAGTGATCAATTTAAACTTAAATATGGAAAGTAATACTTTGAATCCAGAACGAGTCTACTAGGTTTGATTAATTCTGCTAGCAGAAACCATTTTCAAAGCAGTATACTCCTTGGCCAGGGAGATTTTAAGCTAATCAACTAACTCGCTGACTTGAAAATCATAATCAAATCAGAAATACTCAATTACAAATACTCAGATGATTGCAGCAGTGACTTGAACAAGATGCTAATTGATCAATATAGTGAAATGACAAAAAGTCTTGCTGGGGAAGCAGCATACGAATAAGTGAGAGAGTAAATGTAGAAAAAGGAAAAATAGACAAGGATGGCAAAAATTCGTTGACTAGAGCAAGAGACAGACCTTATATCTTAAGAAGAAATTACCTAATGCCGGAAACTTTGCATTGAATATAGTATTACTATAATGTCTAAGATCACCTATACCCAAGCCCAAACCTATCAAAGGTGTCATATCACCATTCGCAGACTCCACTGACAGCAATTAAAGATGCATTTCATTGCACCAATAAAAAAAGTACTATAGAAAAAGAAATGGATGCTACAATAAAGAGAAAAAGTTACCTCTGGAGCCATCCAGAATGCAGATCCCTTCATTGAATGACAAGTTGTTGTTCCATTTAGCTGAACAATGAAATCAACATATTAGTCAATAGCATGCCAGAATCTCATTTATGTGTGTAGAACATTTAAATATTGTCCTGTTAATTCTGTTAGAGGTAATAGTATTAATAAGGTTATAGGCATAGTGGGTTTGTGCCATATGATTTGTTCTAGATTTATAGTTTCATCATGAGTCGGCATATGTGATGACTATCATGATAAATTCCCTGATGTTATACCCTTTTTAGAGTTAGAATTTCCAAAGAGGTAGTTCCTTAATGAGAGATAGGCCGCAGGCTTCCCCCTCATCCTTCAATCATTTCTCTCCTCATGTAAACAATTCCTCAAGGAACATTCTTATTTATGCAAAATCAAGTGGATAACCATGGAAGAAGATGATTTATCCTTTCACTTTGAATGCTACCAAGCACTTACATGCTTTGCCATACCAAAATCAGCTAGCTTGACAACACCATTCACGTCAACGAGCAAATTCGCTCCTTTGATATCCCTGCAGGACCAATCGTTGTGTTAGGAATCCATTACATAACCTAATATTTCCTTGCTACCGTTTTTTGCTTTTACCCTACAGATTGATCAATTTATTATGGACCTCCTTAATTTGGATGAATTCTGTATCTAATATGAATTAGTTACTCACCAAATTCCATTGTATGTGCAGTTAGTGCACTAATGAAGTAAACATATGACAGAATGGCAATATAACTCAACGAGATCCTTGCTTTTATGAAGATACTGACCTGTGCATGATCTTTTGATCATGCAAGTAAGCCAAGCCTTTAAGGATATGGCAAGTAAAACTGCGCACTATGCATTCAGTCATTGCTCCATAATATGTACGAACATATTTATTAACTGAACCAGGATGAACATATTCTAGATAAATGTAAAGCTGATCCTCAATCTGCATGAAAAAGCAGAATTAATATATAAAGTTAAAAAAGAGGAAATAGAGCTGTAGCATGACAAATTAATACACACCATTTCACTCCCGTAGTACTGAACAATATTTGGATGCTTAAACTGACTAAGGAACTTTATTTCCTGCAGGGCATAAAACAAGCTTAATTTTCACATAAAGAACATGAAAAAGTGTGATCACTATATGTAACAGGAAATGTTAACTAATGATGAGACAATAGATCAAAATGAATACAGAATTAACTTAGAACCTAGGGTCTCAAAACAACCAGTAAGTTTGCAGCACATCTTTCATGGTAGTTGGATTAGTGTGACTTTTCTGTCGGATTTGAAAATGAAATTGCTAAAAACTTTTTTGCATAAATGAATACTTAAGGCATTACTCAGTTGCCAAAGTCATAGGATAATTTGAAGAATTTAACCTGTTCTAACTGCTTCAAGCATTCAGCTGATCTGGAATCATCAGGGATTATATTAACTTCTTTCATGGCACATAATGCACCACTATAACTGTTAAAAGCATAAAAAAAATCTTATATAAAGACACAAGAAAACATTTTATCAACTATAAAATATAAATATCTACCTGTTGGTGGCTTCATATACATTCCCAAATGTTCCACTCCCAATTAGTTTTCGTTTCTTCCATTGATTTGCCACCACTGGAACATCTACTTTCAATGAACAAGGATAAGAAAAAACTGATTGTTTAGAAGGTGAAGCACCAGGAGGGAGAGGAAGTGGGTGGACGTTTACATTTCCACCACTATCATGCCATGCAGTTGAGCTCTCTGAGTGCATTGCCATGTGCAATGGGGATGCCGGTGCACTATGATTTCTAGGCCTTGAGATAGGCCTTTTAGTTGCCAAACTATAAACTCGAGAATGTTCAGGACTCTGTATTTTCTTGGGTGAAGTCTGAGAAGAGAAAGCAGCCACACTATCATGAGGGATCTCTGGCGCTGACAAGACTTGAAGCCCTGGGGTGCCAATCAAAGAAGCCAAAGAGGTCACACCAGTGGATCGTCTAGGGGTATGGGCGGGACTAGCAGGAGGACTTAAAAATTCACTGATGATAACACTTTTTGCAGGAATGTTCAATGTGATGTCTTTTGTGCCGGCATAATTTGGTTCTTGAGGCAGCCTCCGGTCTCTAATAGATGATTTATTCAATAGTATGTCTTCTTGCTCTGGGTAAACATGAGATGACGTGCTACAATGAAACAACATGAGACATCATCAATGTGCTCAGGTACCAAAACCAAAAGAATCCAGGAAATAATTTTACACAAATAGTTGTCAAACCAGGTAAACATTTGTCTTTTATTATGCTGGCGTGGACATATCAAATGACTTCCATGCATGAAATATAAGTTGCTCAAGGAAGAGATGAAGTATTCTTGCAGTTCTATAAAAATACAGACACAAAAAGGAACAAGAGGAGAGGCTTTCTATTCATCTGGGCCTTATACGAACACAATTAGCTCATGACTTCCAGTAAGGGAGTAAAGTGGACTGCAGAAAAGTAGTCTGATGCAGTCGTTCTAAACCTTGCTCTTCATGGTGTGGTTATAAGAGTATAATCCGCCCATTATGTACAAGAAACATGTTAAGTGACCATAAGATGAAACAATCTCCTCTATTGTCAACATCAAGATCCTTTTTTTTTTTTTCTTTTTCTCTTTTTGGTTTCACAAGAATCAGGAATGTCAGGTATCTCCACAATCATAAGACAAAGTACTTGAGAAAAGATTTCATATGAATTCACTTCATCTCCCAATGATCAGCAATTGAATAGAGAACTACAACATCCATTTAATAAGAAAAATAATTGTTAACTTGAAACCATGAAACAAGGGAAAATATAATATTTAGATGATTAAATAATCTTTAGCACGAGAAGGCAACAAAAAGCATACCGCCCAAGTTGAGAATCCAGATATGTAGACTCCGCAGCTGCGTTAATTCTACCAACACCATCCGCCTTGCCAAAATCCTCCCAGGGCGATGGCAGAGGCCCGCCCACAGATTCTGCGGGATTAAAACAAAAATCCTGCCTCGACTTCAACTCCTTTTGTAGCGAAGCTCTAACAGAGGACTCTGGATGTGGGGGCGGTCGCGGCAACACAATAGGCGATGAAACCGATCGCAACTGGACGTCGTAAAGTTCGC
The DNA here is from genome assembly GCA_038050645.1 of Hedychium gardnerianum. Taxonomy (NCBI): domain Eukaryota; kingdom Viridiplantae; phylum Streptophyta; class Magnoliopsida; order Zingiberales; family Zingiberaceae; genus Hedychium; species Hedychium gardnerianum. The sequence goes on from JBBUKS010169354.1 coordinate 21,758, forward strand.
TGGGAGAGCGGGAGACGGGATTAGATTTCGTGGCGGCGGCAATAGCGACGAGGTTACTGGGGGACCCGGACACCGATGTGGAGCTCGACGCCTCTTCCACAGCGTCCGGGCACAACGCCTTGAGCTCGTGTTCTGTGAAACGGCGGAGATTGGTCTGGCGGGTAAGGATTGGTTGGGGCTGGAAGCGTCTGGAGGGGTAAACGCGGGGATCCCTAGGGCGGTTGCGGCCGCCGCCGCCACCGCCACCACCGGCGGCGCGTCCCGGGGAGGTGGGTACGGAGGCTGAGGAAGGAGAATAAGAAGAGAGGAGATGCCTAAGGCTCCTCTTCCAGTTCCACCAAGGCATGTGGACTTAGGACAAGAGGCGGCGGTAGAGTAGAGGCGGACAAGGTTCAAGCAAGCACTAGCGGAGGAACAGCGCGAGAAGCAAAACCGCAAACAGTGTCGCCCATGGGAGGAAGAGGATGAAGAAAGAAGAACGAGGAGGAGGAGGAGAAGAAGAAGAAGAAGAAAGCAGAGGTCGTCCTCGTCGTCGAAGCACTTGCTCTCTCTTCGACGCTCTTCTTCCATTTCTCTTTCACTTCGAGCAACGCGGCTTTGTTGAGTCTTGTGCTCAAGGTCAAAACGTTTTTTCTCGTGTTCCGTTTTGACATGTACCGTTATAAATAAAAATTTCGATGACATGCACCGTTGTAAATGCAAATTACCGGTATTTGGAACCGATTCGGTGTTATCTTGAATCGCGTTGTAATCATAAATAACTGCCCGTTATTATCGGGGATCGTATCCAATTTAGCATCCAAACTTCAATCAATTCCCGTTTTATCCCTCGACTAGATTCTCCACGTTTAAATTCCACCCTTTTTTTATGAGCGAAAATTATTATTACTAAAAGAGGGGGTGACTCATTTTTAAAAATATTAAAAAAAAGCACTCTATATCCTAAGAATATCTTTGTCTAAAGTTGTAATAACGATTTTTACTAAAATTATTCTAATTATAATCACTTTTGATCAAAATTAATTAAAACAGTTTTCATCAAAATTACTCTAAATAATTTTATGACCAAATAAAAATAAATTTTTGAGCAATTTTGAGAAATATTAAAATAATTTAAATTTTAATTACTTAATAATTTTTAACATATTAGAGCAACCAAGGTATGGGATATTTTTTTGCCCCTACGGATGACACAGTTATGTTTTTTTTTAATATTTTTATAAAATGAAGTGTTATTTGATGATAATAAAATTAAAGAGGTTGATGGCTTTTTGTCATTTTCTATTGTTACCCTGGTAAGTCGCCATTCATCATCAAGAATGGGAAAAAAAAACATAAATAAATAAAAAAAAACATTTTCTGTGAAGTTTCAGAAATACCCTTATAGAATTTGACTGCGGAGTCGATGGTGGTGGTGACTACGTCCAAAACATAACTTTTTGGGAGATGAAAATGTGTTTATATAAAATACATTGATATTTCGAAATGTCATTTTTATTTTTTTAAAAAAAATAAAGTCATACCAATTACAATATTCCTGTCCTTTTTACTGTTAAGAAACTATTTTTGAATGAAAATGATTATTAGAGTTTTTTTTTTTTTAAAGACACCTTAATAGATTTTTCAATTCGTTTTTCAATTTAATGGCTTCTTTTATTTGTCCATAATAATTAAATTTGAACGAAAATTTTAAAAGAAAATGATTTAGTTATATTTATCTCGATTTATCTGTGCTTAGCATCTTGCTTGCAGGACTTACGAAACAGGGAGCACCACCCAAAATTAGTCAATGCTATAAAAACGTCAACCAAATTGACCCATTCGATCCGCTGTTGACTCCAACAACAGCTGGCTAACATGGACGTTCGCTGTTAGGTGAGCCACTCTCTGGCTGCATCGAATTGGATACGGACACAAATTTTACGGCATTAAAATCGACCATGACACGACAGTGCAAACGTCATTCTTTCGTTCTTAACGAAACGAAGCTATAGCTACGACCTCTGACCGTGTTTCACGGTGATAAAAAATAAAACCTTTCGTTTCAATTCCCCGGCGCTCTTCTTAATTTATTTTTTTTTTAAAAATAAATCATAATAATTATTAATTTAAATAATAATTAATATATAAAAAAATAAAAATCTAATTATTAATCCAAATTTAATCTTCTAATCTTATGATAATAAGACCTCATACACTAATACCATCTTCAATCATAATCACCAAATTTATATAATTTTCACATTAAAATAATTTAATTTCAACACCACACATAATTTTAACTTCAACTCATCCACACCATATCACACCAAAAAAGAATATTTCTTAGAATATTCTATTTATCTTATTCATAATTTAATTATCAACATACATTTTAATTTATTAATAATTTTATATGATA